>JALAJA010000113.1:0-47500 GCA_023376005.1 Doryteuthis pealeii | reverse complement strand
AAAAAAAAAAAATTCAAAAAATGTAAATTAAAACAGAAACAGACAAACAAAAGCATTTTAAAAAGAAAAAAAAAAAAAAATAGAAAAAAAAAAAAAAAAAAAAAATATTTCATTTCCAGAACAAAATCAGGCCCCCACTCGAAGGAAGCAGAGGGTGTAGTAGGGTTCCCTGGATTTTTCCTGGAAACAGAAATGAGAACCGTAATCAAAGCAGCCCGGTGTTTGGGGGGTTACGAACCTTGTTTTTATCGGACTCGTATATTAAATGGTTGGCTTCGGCCTTAGAATGATCGTAATCAGACGGTAGGAGCCAATCTTTCACTTCTTCATGGTCCATATGGCCATCGGAATTTTTGTCCCTATAGGTGGAGAATTGTTCACGTTCACCTTTAACCCAATCCGGTTCCGCTTCACCCTCTTTTTCCCCACGCCACATGTCACCTACAAAGTGTAAATCCTAGTTAAACAAAACATCCAACAAAGACAAAGCTCGACATTACAAGTAACTGCTCAATGAATCTCAAAAGAAAAAGAAGATTAAAAAAAAAATAAAAAATAAAAAAAATTATTATGTGTGATTATTAAGAATTTCTCACAGGTCTGGGGGGGTGGAGTGGAGTGGGACGGAGCCGTACTGGACTGGGTGTATGCAGTGTGCGGGGAGGGGGTGCTTATTCGGAAAGAAAAGAGAGAGAAGAAAAAATAAAAAATAAAATGCTAGTATAAATTCATGTATTTTACATTAAAAAAGCGAATACCCCCTTTAGATATAAAATAGCTATTGTAAAAAAATCTATTAAATTGAGAAAATTTCATCTCTTTATTTCATAAAATATTTTATAATGAATTAAAAATATGTAGCCAAATTGGACTGGGTGTATGCAGTGTAGGGGGAGGGGTGCTTACACAGAAAGAAAAGAGAGAAAAAAAAAGAAAAAAAAAAAAAAAAAAAAAGAAAGATTATTTCTCTGAATTTTTGAGATGAGACTTGATTATTTGGATTATTCGGACTATTGTCCTCATCTTTATTGTTATCTAAACTATTTCTCTGAATTTTTGAGATGAGGCTTGATGATTAGTATTATCTGCATTATTCGGACTATTGTCCTCATCTTCATTGTTATCTGTACAACATTTTGGAAACATTGTAGAGATAACAATGAAGATGAGGACAATAGTCCGAATAATGCAGATAATACTGAAAAAAAAAAAAAAAAAAAAAAAAAAAAATAGAAATTTTAAAAAAAAAGTAAATGAATTCATGTTTTGGATTTTTAGAATTACTGTGCACGGGTTTAAAGTAGTGATAAGACAGCAAATAACACCAAACATTTTAGTTCAAAATAGAGAAGAAGAAGAAAAAAAAAGATTAAAAAAAGAAATTTTTTTATTATTAATTAATCAGATTTCATACTTCTAATGAGTCTTCAAAATTCTGTCTTGACAGCATGATATAAGCTTCAGTATTGCAACTCAGTTGATAAAGGTTTAGACCACAATGCTCCCAATATTCCTGGTTTGGTTTGTTTTGTTTTACGGCATATCAACCTCGGTGTGTCATTTAATGTCGACAAAGTTGTGAAATAAATTCATTCTTAATGCATAATACAATTTTGTTTATAAACTCATGTTTTTCTATTCAACCCATAGATGGAACCCTAACAGGTACTACCACTAAGGCCAGAGTGGACCAGGGAGCAATGGTGATAAAGGGGTGCTCCACATTCCCCAAACCTCCAAAACTGGAACCTCACCATCAGATAGAGTTTAATGTCATTCCCAGGACATGTAGACCCTCAGTCACCGCCTTCTAGCACCCATATGATAAAAAGGGATTGGGGCTTGCCATAAGGCAATAGGGTTGGGGCAATCATATAGGTGCTAGGGCTTGACGTAGCGAGCCGATTGATCGGAGGGGGCCTCTCCGACCGCCCCTCTAGCCCAAGAAAAACCTAAAGTGGAATATTGCAAGTCATGAACTGCTCAGCCACCTGGGTTCTAGCCTTAAGCATCACAGGTCACCACCCACAGCCAACAGGTGGCCCCATTGAGGGAGTCTTACCCCTCTGAAGAGTGCAGTCGATGCATTCTAACGCCCCAGCTGACAGGGCCTAATAATCCTGGTTAATTTTGTTGTTTCTTCAAAATTTTATACTTTATTACACTGTCAGATTTCATATGCATTTTTCTTCTCTCATATATATATATATATATATATATATATATATCTTATTATAATGGAGATTGCGTGCTTTTCTGTCTGTAACCGAAACTATATTACTACTCATATCACTATTCCCTTAGTTATTGACATCATATTTTCCATGATTGTATTTTTATTTAAACCTCAATTATTAATAAAATTGATTTACATTATTAATACTGTTAACCATGTGTACATACTGACAACATGCAATTATATTTATATATACAACAAAATAGTGATTTACAGTGTGAACGGGAAGGCTAATTTGCATATTGATATAAAAATGTGATTTTATTAAATATGTGCTTAGTATTATTGATTTCTAACTGCTTGGTTTTATTTCTAATGAATATAATGAAAAATCTCTTCAATGAATCTTCAAGAAATCCATTAACTAGAAAAATAACTGTCATTTTATTCTTTACTTCCTCTTTTAACTAAATAATTAAATTAGAAAAAATAACAATGAAAGATGAGAGTGATGGAAGAGTAAGTTTCAGTTGTTCTATTTTTTATTATACTCCCTCTGTTTCAAATCTTTTTATCAGTATTCTTATTTAGTTTCATTAGCCTTTCTAATTTAATATAATATTTTATTACATTAAACTTAAATACTTGCACCCAGAGGGTGCATATATCTGCTAGTATATATAATAAAATGAAAAAACACGTTTCATTCACAAGTTATATTTATATTTCCTGTAGTCCGCCGACACTATACCTGATGCCCCTCTCCACACACACACACACACACACGCATATTACTACTGTAAATTGTTCATCTTCCTGATACTAATACATTATTCTGACTTTTGATAAGTTGTGATGCACCTGAGCACTGTACACACTAAATTTCATTATTATTTTTTTTTAAAAAATAAGATGACACTGCAGTGTTTTGGTTTGTATAACAAACCTTCCTCAGGGCCTTCATTTATTTAAAGAAAAAGAAATTATTAGTGAATAAAAATCTGCAAACCTCTGCTTTTGGTATGTTGCAGCCTTTGTTGATATTCAAATATGTGAAAAAGGACATACTTTAAAATGCAGAGTAACGCTGACAAACATAATTTTTTTCCTGAAAATTATAGGAAATAATTTGAGTGAATAGGAAAAATACCTTATTTGATTGAGTATTAAAGTATATATATATATGACAACCTTTACAGATATACATATGTATGTATTTATCAGTTAAATTCTTGCTCCCATTCGTAGGTGTGCTGATGGCCCAGATTTATGAACTGACTGATGATACATCAGCTGAGTTTTGATCCTGGCTGAAAGTAGCCTGCTAAGTCTAGCTACACTTGAAGAGATGTGTTTGTTTGTTTTGTTTTACGGCATATCAACCTCAGTGGGTCATTTAATGCCGACAAAGTTGTGAAATAAATTCATTCTTAATGCATAATACAATTTTGTTTATCAACTCATGTTTTTCTATTCAACCCATAGATGGACCCTAACAGGTACTACCACTCCAGGTCAGAGTGGACCAGGGAGCAATGGTGATGAAGGGGTGCTCCACATTTCCCAAACCTCCAAAACTGGAACCTCACCATCAGATAGAGTTTAACATCATTCCCAGGACATGTAGACCCTCAGTCACCGCCTTCTAGCACCCATATGCTAAAAAGGGTTGAGGCTTGCCATAAGGCATTAGGGTTGGGAAAATCATATAGGTACTAGGGCTTGACATGACCAGCCGATTGATTGAGGGGGCCTCTCCGACTGCCTGTCTAGCCCAAGATCGGGTCGAGTATTGCATGTCATGAACTGCTCAACCACCTGGGCTCTATCCTTAAGCATCATGGGTCGCCATCCACGGCCAACAGGTGGCCCCATTGGGGGAGTCTTACCCCACTGCAGAGGTGCAGTCTGTGCATTCTAACGCCCCACCGACAGGACGATGAGGAGATGTGGTACATAAAACACAGTGTCTGTGGATGACTAAATATATGCTCCCCACCGCTGGTAGGTAGAGGTCTTTGGAGGGAGTGTTTGCTGACGGTAACCGATTACGCTTAAATGCAAGGCTCTCCTATAAAAACAGATGAAACACTCTTTACATATATATGTATTTATCAGTTAAATTCTTGCTCCCATTTGAAGTTGTACTGATGACTCAGTGGTTATGAACTCTGATGATACATTGGTTGGGTCTTGATCCTGGCTGGAAGTAACTTGCTAAGTCTAGCCACACTGAGGAGATTTGATACATAAAAAAACTGGTGTCTGTGGATAACATTCAGACTAGTTCTCTGGTGATTGTAAAAATATCTACGTAAAATTGTTCACCTATGACTGACTATATATATATATATATATATATATATATATATATATATATATATATATATATATATATATATATATATATACCAAGCCCTCTGCACGAGCAGGATGCGACACAAGGTCAATTTCTTAAGCGGAGTTCAGCAGGTTTGAATTCAGAGTTTTCCTTCTCCTAGACCGGTTGCCTAACCAAGGTTAAAGAGCCCAGTCTACCCTACTATTTACCCATAGCTGGAGGGAGAGTAGGATTCATACCTTTCCCAAGGATATTAGCGCTAAGTGAAATGCAATTACCACGTCCAGGATTTGAACTTGGGGCGACGAGTCCATTTCCTATGACTTTAACCATTACACCACGCGCTTCCTTAATATATATATATATATATATATATATATATATATATATATATATATTAAAGGTGTGTCATAAAAGTATTGAGATTGAAGCTATAGTTACCGAGATAGAAATGAACAATGAATGGAACATTAATTTTTGCAGAATACAAGGTGTGTCAAAAAGTACAAAAATCTCAATACTTTTTTTGATACACCTTGTGTCATATATATATATATATATATATATATATATATATATATTAAATTTTTACTTGAAGGCACTTACAATGCATATATCATAAAAATCGATACTTTTTCTTATAGAAAATGAACTTGACAAGTGTAATCCCGGCAAAGGATCGCCCGGTGTGTAGAATATCGTACAGACAGTTTCGACTTTATTAAGTCTCATCAGCGATATATACTAATGATTTCCCTCCGACAGAAATCGAAACCGGGACCTCAGCAGGCATAGTGAAACACTATATCGCCTTGGCCACAGCTAACAATCCCAGCAAAATTATATACATTATATATATATATATATATATATATATTATACTTGCTGCTTCAAGAAAGAGAAGTGCTGTCAAAATACTTTTTAAACTCATTTCATAAATATAAAATATGATGTTAACCATTTCATTGGATAACAAGAAAAGTCATAACTATGAGAAATAAAAAAAAAAAAAAAAAAAAAAAATCCAAATATTAATTACATTAAAAAAAAAAAAAAAAAAATCCAAAAATTCATCTTTCTTCATTTTCAAATTTAAAGCTTGTTTTTGTTTTAATGAGAAAAGTCGTAGCTATGAGAAATCTAAAAAAGAAAATTAAAAAAAAATTAAATCAGAAAAAAAAAAAAAAAAAAAAAAAAAAAAAGAAAAAGATCTTTGTTTATTCTACAACTTGAATGACTGTCTGATGAGACTAGATTTTTCAAAAATCAGAATTATAGTTGAAATAAATTTATAACTGTTAACATGATCAAGTCCTAAGTTTTTCTTTTTTCAACATTTTATTATATATATATATATATATATATATATATATATATATATATATAAGTGTCATAAAAAGTATTGATATAGAAGCTGTATTTACCAAGATAGAAATTAACAATGAATGGAACAGTCATTTTTTGCACAATATAAGGTGTTTCAAAAAGTACAAAAAAATCTCGATATTTTTTGATACACCTTGTGTATATATATATATATATATATATATATATATATATATATATATATATATATATAAGAGAGTATGCAAACAGTTTGATATGGCGATAGACAATTTTTGGGAGAATATGTGCTTAATTGAAGTCATACCTAATTTGAAAATTAATTAGTTGATAATTAATGAATTAGGCAAATATATCTGTTCAAAAAGTCAATATATATATATATATATATATATATATATATATATATATATGTATGTATGTGTGTGTGTGTGTGTGTGTGTGTGTGTGTGTGTGTGTGAACATTCTTATGCCTCAAGAAAGAAAAATGCTATCAAAAGATTTTTTTTCAACTCATTCCAGAAATATGAAATATGATGTTAACAGTCTTGGCTATGAGAAATCTAAAAAAAAAAAAAAAAAAATTTTAAATAATTAAATTGAATTAGAAAAAAAAAAAAAATTTTTAAAAAAGGAAAAAAAAAAAAAAAAAAAAAAAAAATCCCAAAATTCATCTTTCCTCATTCCCACCAAATCTAAAGTTTTGTTTTGGGGGAGACAAAATTTTAGGATATCATAAGTTTTTTTTTTTTTTTATTTTTTTTAATTTCTTTTTTTTTTTAAGGTTATTGAGCAGTTCCCTGTGTCTGTCGTAGCTTAGACAAGACATTCAGTACACACCTGATTAGCGTCAGAAGTTCTAATAAGGTGAGATGTTTCGGTTTCTATATGATCAAACTCTTCAGGAATAATCCATTCCTTCACCTCATCTCTGTCCAAGTGTCCATCGTGATTTTTGTCCCGAAAATTGTGGAACTGCTCCTTTTCCTCGTTCACCCAATCGGGATCCTCTTCATCCTCATCATCATCCTCATCATTTCCGTAAATATCGGCTAGGGACGCAAAATCATTGGAATAGTTAATTTGGTACCGGCATGCAACAAAGTGCTTGTTTTTTTTTTTTTTTTTTCTCCAGTGTGATACTCAAGAGAAAAAGAAAATAGAGAGACAGGGGAGATGGGTAAAAAGGGTTAGAGATTAAAAAAAGGGTGTTAAGCAGGAGTTGGGGAGGTGCAGTGATCATCCAGTGGAGAGAGTGGGCGGCAAACCAGAAAGGTTTTTTTTAGAACATCTCTAAATGAAGCATTGCTAGGCTGCACTACGAGGAGCGGTGTTATGCATGCATGTAAATTCTATATTAAACCTACCACGCTTAAAGAACCATGTCTTTTTTTTTTTTATAAGATTTAACTACATTTAAAAAAAATGAATTAACACCGAGATTTACAAAGGTTTATAAAAATAAAAATTTCTATGAAGGGGTGTGCGTATGTAGGAGTCAAGAAAAAAAACAAAAAAAAACAAACTTCCTTTTTAGATACATACATGCACGCTAGGTAGGTTGATTTTTTCATTTAAAAAAAAAATATCATGTACTCTTTGTGAGAAACCGTCCCAGCCTCCTGCCTCAAAAATCACTACCAGCTACGATTGAAGTCCGTAGCCGTAGTGGTATCACTTGCAAAAAAAAAAAAAAAAAAAAAAAAAAAAAAAAGACAAAAAAAACCCCAACCAACTAAGGGCGTTTTTCCCAAAAGCCCAACACCAACCCTCGCTAGTTAAAATTAACAGTTTTATTACAAAATTTGTGGGTTCTGTTTTTTCTGGGTCACCCTGTATACAGGGTGACCCAGAAAATATATTTTCCTCGTACCCCACGTGTACGGGTTAGGCACAAGGCTATTAATGTGGATCACCCACAAGCTGAGACTCATGGGTGGCGGGTGAAAAAATTGCTTCGATCCCGTCGGCATTCCCCCTCAAGGGGGTGCCTCAGGCGCTGGACAATAAACCCAGCCCTGCCCCTTTAAATCGAGGCGGCAGGTATTGCCTGGGGGGATGGCCCCTTGGGATCGACGCCGTTAATTATAACAATCCCCACCCGAGGGGCGGGTTTGCATACATCTCATTGATAGGCGTACAAAAACAAAGAGCCCAGTCTGCCCTACTATTTACCCATAGCTGGAGGGAGAGTAGTTGGATGCATACTATTCCCCAGGGTACTAGCGCTATGTGAAATGCAAACAGCCTTGTCCAGGATTTTAACTCTTCTCAGTGTCCAAGCAAGATGTGTCATTTTTTCTAAATGATCATGATGCTTCTTGTGACACATTTCAGATTGATAGGCGTACAAAAACAATGAATTCATTATTTGCGATCTTCAAAAGTTTTCCGACGCCTTGTTTGATCAATGGCCAAACTTTGCTATGCTCGGATTGACAGGGAGCACCTGAGGAAGGCTGGAGCATACAGTGGACACAATGTTTTTACAGACCACAATAAAGATAAGGATAACAGTCCAATAAACTAAAATCATAATATTATTTATATTTTTGAAGGCAATTACAATGCGTATATCATAAAATTCGATAATTATTGAAAATAATCATGACAAGCAAACACGGCGAATAACGCGTGCGACATGTGGAACACCGTACAGCTGTTTCAACCTTATTAGGTCTCATCAGCAGTGTATACCTACGATCTCCCCTCGACAGAGATCAACCGGAGAACCCAGCACGCATAGTCAGACACTATACCCTTGGGCCACCGTCACATTGTAATTTGAAGGCAATTACAATGCGTATATCGTATAAAATTCGATAATTATTAAAATAATCATAACAAGCAAACTTGGTGAATAACGCGTGCGATGTGTGAACCTTATTAGGTCTCATCAGCAGTGTATACCTACGATCTCCTCCGACAGAAATCAAACCGGAGAACCCAGCACGCATAGTCAGACACTCTACCCCTGGGCCACGTATCAACCTGTCAGTGACAGAACTTAGTTGAGAGAATCGCAAATTATCACGTAAGGATAAGAGTAATTCATAAAAGTATATCATTAAAATTCGATAAATATTGAAAATAATCATAACAAGCAAACTTGTGAATAACGTGCGATGTGTGGAACACCGTACAGCTGTTTCAACCTTATTAGGTCTCATCAGCAGTGTATGCCTACGATCTCCCTCCGACAGAGATCAAACCGGAGAACCCAGCACGCAGAGTCAGACACTCTACCCCTGGGCCACCGTCACGCGCACACGAAATACACCAAATCAACCTGTCAGTGGAAAACACGCCGCTACTATACAGAACTTAGTACAGCAAGCATTGAGAGAATTGCAAATTAGGCCCTGCTCAGGTGTAAGGATAAGAGTAATTCATAAAAGCAAATTACCAAATACTCGTATAAAAATTATATCGGATTAAAATTAAGCAGATATTAGTTTGGATGAGAAAAAAAAAGCATTTCATTAAGCATATGGAGAAAAAAAACAAAAAAAAACCTTCAAAGATAAACCGGTAATCTGAACAATAGCTACATAAATGAGAGTAATCTCCCCTTGTTTCTTTCACTTTGAAAAAGCCGCCCGTCTTGGTCGGCCATTTTCATTTCACCGTAAATCAATACAACTGCATGTTTTAACACGAAAATATCATAAAATGTGTTCTTAATAACAATTAAGTTCATTTCAAATAATGCACAATTAAGAACACATTTTATGATATTTTCATGTTAAAACATTCAGTTGTATTGATTCAAACAAATTCGTATTTTCAGTGTAGATTTATGGTGAAATGAAAATGGCCGACCAAAACGGACAGCTTCCTCAAAGTGAAAGAAACAAGGAGAGGTTACTCTCATTTATGTAGCTAATGTTCAGATTACTGATAAAACTATGATTTTATATAACGGTTATGATGTTACCAGGTTAGTTATTACATTTCAAATCAGTAGTTGAATATGCTATTATTGTACCTTTCTCAATTCTCCTAGTAACATGACTATACATATTAACACCTGCCCTCTTGATTTAAAGGGGCAGGGCTGGTTTATTGCCTGGTGCCTGGGTGCTCCTCCTTGAAGAGGAATGCTGACAGGATTGACATATTTTTTGAACCTGCCTCCCATGAGTTTTGGTTTGTGGGTGGTCACACATTAATACGGCCTTGTGCCTAACAAGCACAAGTGGGGTACGCGGTAAATACCTATATATCTGTTGAAAGTAAGTGTAGGTATTTACTAAACCCAATTGCTATGTGACACAAGGTTGCAAGAATGGGGCACACAATGAGGATTGAACTCACTATTAGTAATAATGGATCTGTGAGACTAGCTTACTAACAATACACATTGTATTTTTAAATCTGGTTCCAAATTCTGTCAATTTTAACTCTTAACATCCTGTTGAGAATTTTCTATGTCCAGAGTCCCATTCCTAGAAGGATTTATCAATAAATAGCTACAAATGTCCTTTTCATTTAAAGTTACCTGTTATTTCCCTTAAATCAAAGACTTCTATGTTTATTATATTTAAACAAGCCCATTCCTATAAGGATTTATAATAAATGGCTAAAAATGGCCTTTATTTAAAAAAATGGCTAAAAATGGCCTTTTTATTTAAAGTTACCTGTTATTTCCCAAAATCAAAGACTTCTATGTTTAATATTACATTTAAACAGAGGCTATCATTTGAGGTCGTTTAGGAAAATGAATGTGACTTCTGGCCGGGTGGAATGAGGTGGTATAGGATGTTAAGAGTTTTAAGCAATATAAGCATGTTAAAATAAAATATCCTATATATATATACATTTTAGATGAGGCTTGATGTGTTTTATTTGGATTTTTCAGACTATTGTCCTCATCTTTATAGTAGTATTTAGAATCCCAACGTTTAGAGCCGCTGTATCCTCCGACCTTCCTCAGGTGTTTCCTGTGTATCCAATCATAGTAATGATTTCCTAGGTTGGTCATTGCTATGCACGGATAGACAGGAAATACCTGAGGAAGACCAGAGGACAGTGGCCGAAACGCTGTGATTTTATATACCACAATAAAGATGAGGACAACAGGCAAAAAAAAAAAAAAAAAAAAAAAAAAAAAAAAGATATCCTATGTGGTATAATGTTAGTAAGCTAAGCTAACAGACCATTGTCAGTGAATTTGATTCTCACTGGGTGCTCCATCCTTTCTGAGCTTGTAGCAAATTAAGCTAAGCGTAGTCAAATGGCAAGTATGTTAACTCTTTCACTACCAAGTTTATTTCTTTTTAAGTTTTGAAAAATGAAAATATCAAAATCTATAAAAAAACATTTTTTTTAAAAAAGTATTAAAAATCATTTATATTATTGAAAAAGCACAGACTCTACCCAGGTAAAAAATAAGCTTTGAATACGACATATTAAGGGTTAGAATTAAAACCAACTGGGACAGGCGGGATTAAATGGGTTATAGAGATTAATTTTTTTGTAAAATAAAAAAAGGGTGGGGAAATTTTGTGGGTACAGATACATGCAGAAGAATTTTATGTTAACAAAAAGACAAAAAAATTATAATTAAAAATATTTGAAAAAAGAAAATTAAATTTTTAGCAAAAATATTAACAAAATAGGGATTTCTCTGAATTTTTGAGATGAGGCTTGTTATTTTGTATTATTAGGGTTATTCGGACTATTATCATCATCTTTATTATTATCTACACTATTTCTCTGAATTTTTGAGATGAGGCTTGATAATTTGGATTATTCAGACTATTGTCCTCATCTTTATTGTTATCTACACTATTTCTCTGAACTTTTAGATGAGGCTTGATTATTTGGATTATTCAGACTATTGTCCTCATCTTTATTGTTATCTACACTATTTCTCTAAATTTTTGAGATGAGGCTTGATTATTTGGATTATTCGGACTATTATCCTCATCTTTATTGTTATCTACACTATTTCTCTGAATTTTTAGGTGAGGCTTGATAATTAGTATTATTTGGATTATTCAGACTATTGTCCTCATCTTTATTGTTATCTACACTATTTCTCTGAACTTTTGAGATGAGGCTTGATAATTTGTATTATTTGTATTATTCAGACTATTGTCCACCTCTTGTTATCTGTACAATGTAACATAGAATAATAATTAACACAGCTTAACAATTGTACCCAGCTTTGGTTAGCAGAATGAGAACAGGATACCCCCATGGATTGAATAAAGGATTGGGTTCAAATTTCCGTGATGTCTCCTGATTATGACAAAAAGGTTCCCAAGTTTGAGAAGGCTCCCGAGTCCAACAAGAAATACCTGAAGAAGGCCAGATGGCACATTGGTCGAAACGTTATGCAGATAACAATGAAGATGAGGACAATAGTCCGCATAATCGAAAATAGTGATTATTCTAATGAATTTAAATGTCACAAGAGTACAATATTCAATTTTATATTATCAAATTCTATTTTTATATATTTAATACAAAGTGATTTATTCACTGATGTACTTTGGTTTTCAGACTTGGTAATCTTTCGTCAGCCATTTTGTCAACTTATCAATTTAATTGTTACCTGATAGGGCGGCTTTTAAGTCAGTTATATAACTATTTCTGTATTTTGTGGTTATTCATATAATAAAATTAAAATAAGGAAAAGTAAAGCTTGCCGATGAAAAAATAACAAGGAAATCCACTTATTTATATATAATCTATAGGTTAAATTGAACTTAACAGACCTAAATTCCACCATTGTATGTCACCCTGCCGAAAAGAAGAAAAAAAAAATACAAAAAAAAAATAATCAGGGAATTAATTGAATTTAATGAAATTTTCAGTATTGATATATTAATGAATAAAACAATGCAACAGTTATTTTATTTAAAAACTTTTAAATTTTTTTCAGGTCAATTAACTTTAAACTATGTATCTTTGAGGCATAACACAGATTCTCAAAGATACATGATATAAAGTTAACTGATCTGAAAAATGTAAAAGTTTTTGAATAAAAAAACTAGTGCATTATATCTTTCATTCATTAATATACCAACATTGAAAATTTCATTGAATTCGGTAAATTACTTGATTTTTGGGGTTTTTTTTCTTTGGTGGGGTGACATAAGATGGTGGAATTTAGGTCTGTTAAATTCGATTTAACTGAATCTATGAGATTTTTGTAATCCTTGTACAATTAGAAAAAAAAAAAAAAAAAAAAAAAAAAGAAAAAAAAAAGAAAAGAAAATTGATGGAAAAAGTGACATAAAAATTCAGTAGATAGGCGACAATAATCAGGATTTACATTTTTGCATTTCATCTTAGATGGTCCTATTATTAACTAGGGGGTTGCAAGATGATGGTTGTATGAACACGAGTATAAATACATTATTGAATGAGGAGTATACAACAAGAGTATGAGAACAGAAGTGACTATAATAACAATCAAGATGAGGATACTCGTTTGAGTACACCAGTGAATGATAATTTCTCATAAAAGAAATTCTAATTCAAAATTAGAATTTATCAAATAATTGTACTTAAGTATAGATTTGAAAATGACATTTGAAAATAATTGTTATTCCCTTTTATCAATGTCTCCTAGTATTCCTGTACAGTAGGTACCACCAAAATACGTCACATGATCAGCCATATTGAAGGAAGAAACGTAAATATTTTTTTTTTTTAAACTCGCAAAAAAGAAATAACGAACATAAAGAGTTGTTACAAAGAAAAACAGTTAATTCAAAGATCAAATTATCTGATTGGGGAAAAATTACTCACCGTTATCTTAAGTAAAACAATCCAATTTTTTTTTTTTTTTTTTTTTTTTTTTTTTACAACAGGGTCAGTTTCTTTATTGATATATATTTTTTTTAGAAGAAGAATTCTGTATTCATGGTTCTTTTACTAAAAAACTTTCACATAGAAACTTATAAAAATCTTCTGATACAATTATTTAGACTTATCTTTATAGAAAAAATGTAAAAATCGATTTTTGTCTGTTCATTTTTTTATATCTCATAAAATAAAGGGGGAGGGGGGGTAGACCTCATAAAAACAAATATTTCCCTTAATATATTTTAGGAAAAAAACTATTTCAGGCATATTTTCATCAAAAGGTAATCAATTATGGAAACTTTGGTGAAAATTGGACCATTAATTTATTTTTCATAGAATTTTTAAAAAGCCTCTAGTCATAACTTGTTTTTGGTTATGTTAAATTTCAATTGATCTAACGGTGCAAAAAATGTAAACATTGTTTTTCATTCATAATATTCATTATTTCCGTAAGCTTTGTAAAAAATCATTAGGAGTTTTTTTTTTTAATGTTTCTTCTTTTGAATGGACAAAAGATTTTCAAGATAATATTAACCTTTATGCAAGTTTCATTGTGTTAAATATAGGAGGGTAAATTTCACAAGGAAAATTGGTGGTACCTACTCTACAGCCAGATTGAAATTTAAAATATTAAAACGTGCTGAGTTTATTTAAGACATCATGCAGTTAGTCAAAGTGGAAATCATTTTGATGATAATGATGCGTTTTTTTGTTGTTTGAGGGAACAGAAGACCAAAGTTTATATCTACATTTGTATTGTAAAAAGACAAATATAATGCCTTCCCTTGGATTGTATCCTCTCTTCGCAATGGCTTCCCGTCATGACTGTTGGTCACATGACAATTCAGCCCTTCAATTCTCTTTTATTTCTTCCTTCCTTCAAAGGCAAAACCCATCTTGTTTTGGTCCTCGAGAGAAGAAATTACTGAGAGATCAAAATTTCTGGGAACTATCATTGCTTATATGCTTAGTAGTGAGAGTTAATTTAAATTACCAATTAGTTATTTTGTTGAATTTTAAAATATAATTGTTTTCCATAGACAACTACCCAGGTTTCAAGCTATTATTGCTATCATCAGGTCGCCAATAATTCTTCCGGTGTCTATGTGAAGAAATTTCTTGCTGTTATGTTTTTGGACCGCAAATTACGTCAGTTGATTATTGTGGCGCTCTTTAAGTTTAGATTTTTGATTTTTTCAGTTTTTGCATTTTTAAAAAAATGCTCACATTATATATACTAGCAAATATATGCACCCTCCGGGTGCAAGTATTTAAGTTTTAATTAATAGAATATATTAAATTAGAAAGGCTAATGAAACTAAATAAAATGCAGATAAAATGATTTGAAACAGAGGGGTGTATAATCGAAAAATAGAACAACTGAAACTACTCTTCTATCACTCCGTCTTTCATTGCTAAATTTCCTAATTTAATTACTTAGTTAAAATAGGAAGTAAAAATAAAATCAGAATTATTTCTTCTCGTTAATCGATTATTTTAAGATTTATTGAAGAGATTTTTGATCATATTCATTAAGATAAAACCAACAATTAAAAATCATAATACTAAGCACATATTTATTAAGATCAATCTTTAATTTCAATATGCAAATTAGTCTACCTGTTCACACTGTAAACTGCTATTTTAATGTATATATAAATACAATTGCATATTATTTATTTGTAGATATGATTAACAGTATTAATAATGTAAAACAATTTTATTAGAAATTGAGGTTTAAATAGAAATAAAATCATGGGGAATGTGACGTAAATAACAAAGGGAATTGTGACTTGAGTAGTGATATAGTTTCGGTTACAGACAGAAAACACACAATCTCCATTATAATAAGATATATATATATATATATATATATATATATATATATATATATATATATATATCCATCTTCTAGCATATATATGATAAAATGGGTTTGGGGTTCACTGTCTTCTAGCATGTAAATGATAAAAAAGGCTTCGGGGGGGGGGGGGTTGTTATAAGGTCAGTAGGGTCGGGACAATCATATATGTGCTTGGGCTTGGTTATGACCAGCTGATTGATTGGAGAGGGCCTGTCTAGTCCAAGTAAGGATCATTGTGGAGTGTTGCAGGTCATGGACTGCTTAGCCACCAGGATTCTGTCTTTAAGCATCACGGGTCACCAAGTGTGTCTAACAGGTGACCCCATTGGGGAGATTTTATCCCTCTGCATAGGTGCAGTTTGGTTTGTTTTGTTTGTTTTACGGAATATCGACCTCAGTGGGTCATTTAATGCTGATAAAGTTTTGAAATAAATCAATTCTTAATGGATAATACAATTTTTTTTATAAATACATTTTTCGATTTAACCCATAGATGGGACCCTAACAGGTACTACCACTCCGAGTCAGAGTGGACCAGGGAGCAATGGTGATGATGGGGTGCTCCACATTCCCCATACCTCCAAAACTGGAACCTCACCATCAGATAGAGTTTAATGTCATTCCCAGGACATGTAGACCCGCAGCTACCGCCTTCTAGCACCCATATGATAAAGAGGGTTGGGGGTTGCCATAAGAGCAATAGGGTTGGGAAATCATATAGGTGCTAGGGCTTGACGTGGCCAGCTGATTGATCGGAGGGGACCTCTCCGACCGCCCGTATAGCCCAAGATAGGGCCGAAGTGGAGTATTGCAAGTCATGAACTGCTCATCCACCCGGGCTCTTGGTGCAGTCAGCATTTTTCTACAGACCCAGCTGACAGGAATTTAGTGCACCCTGGACACACAAATTTACTTTGAAGGAGTCCCTGGGAAATTTGATGAGTCCCAACAAAAGTTTCTTAATAAATTGCAGATTTTTATCTATGAACAACTAAAGCCATCTAACCTCTACTTTGTACCCCATACAGTGTAATTCGTTTCCAAGAAAATATTGAAATGTATTTACTAATAATATAAATGTATTTCTATTTACAGCTAACTGGGGGAAGAACCCCCCCCAAAAAAAAAACAAACACTGGGACGCATGGATACGATTTTTATGCATCAGTGATGCTGGATGAATACCTATCAGCATCTCTGTATGTAATATGTATATATATATATATATATATATATATATATATATAGTGTGTGTGTGCGTGTGTATGTATGTATGTGTGTGTGAGTGTGTTTGTGTGGTGCAGCCATGATAGTCTCAAATTAAGGATAGGGATGATGCCAAAGCCATCATTATACAAGAAAAGTAGTGGTATTATTTAGCCCATAGTTGAGGGGGCTGAAAGAAATTCATACCTTTCCCAAGAGTATTAGTCAGAAAGTGAACATAATAGCATGACTGGAGTTCAAACTCAGTTATTATGAGGTGAAAGTTCAGCATATTAACCATTACGCCATGAGGATTCCTTGTTTAGTATAACTTTGTATTAATCTATTAATAATGGAGATTGTAACAAAAACTACGTCATAGCTCTACATCACAATATTCTTATGCTATATACACCCAAAATTTGAGTAAGCAATTTTAAAAATTGTTTTTTTACTCTCGTCCTTTTTTTTTTTTTTTTTTTTTTTTTACAGTAACAAGAAGTTAACTAAAAGTTTACAAATAAATAATAAATACCTACGATTTTGTGGAAAATATTCAAAATAATTGTTTGATTATTACATGCACGCAACATTATATTTGAGAGGGACGGAGCTCAGTTTTCATTTCAAATTGTGTTTTTTTTTTTTTTTTTTTTCCATTTTTTACTCCTTTAATAAATATAAGGATTTTGCTTACTTATGATACACACCCTCTGACATTGAATTTTTAACTCCCACCCCCTCAGGCAATATCTTTCAAAAATTAATTTTTACAACGACCGGAGGGTGTTTTCTGTTGCTAGTAAAAATAAAAAAATAGAAATAACACAAATAAAACGTTACTATTTTTTTGTTTTTTAATTTACAAAAGGGAAAAACTAATAGGGGATTAATAATTTTAACTTTAGTACTAAACTAAGACGAAAAGAAATTCACACAGAAACACACAAAAAAAGATAGAAAACTGAGGAATAGAGAAACAGTAACAGCACCTTCTGTTGCATAATTGATGGGTGTACTATCAATTATGCACAGTTAGTGTAAAGAATTTATTTAAATTCAAAATAATAGCTACAGAGATTTGACTGACAGCCCTTAACACTTTTGTGACCTCTTCTTCCGGTTTGTAATTTTGAACCATGGGAAGGAGTTTTTAGATAATCAGTTTCCAGTTAACCATGGAATGATTAGGATGCAATAGTGCCTCTCATTCAGATGCTAGATTCTCATACTTGTGATAGTGGTCCAGACCAAAAGAGAAATAAGAGCTTAAACATGACTTTCGCACTCTCGTTTAGTATGGCTTTGTATTAATTTTTAAAGGATTAAATTAAAAATTAAAAATAATACAAATAAAATGTGACTATTTCTTTGAATAAGCAATTAATAATTTTAACACAATAATAAATTCACATGGAAATACACAGAAAAAGAAAGAAAAAAACTGAGGAATAGAGAAACAGTGACAGCACCTCCTGTTGCTGGGATTTGACTGACAGCTCTTAACACTTTTGTGACCTCTTCTTCCTGTTTGTGAGTTTGAAACATAGGAAGGAGTTTTTACATAATCAGTTTCTATTTAACTGTGGAGCGATGAGGACACATTAGTGCCTCTAGTTTGGTTTATTTTACAGCATATCAACCTCAGTGGGTCATTTAATGCCAACTAATTTTTTAAATAGATACATTCTTAATCGATACTCATTTTTTTTATAAACTTATGTTTTTCTATTTAACCCATAGATGGGATCCTAACAGGTACTACCACTCCGGGTCTGAGTGGCCCAGGGAGCAATGGTGATGAAGGAGTGCTCCACATTCCCAGGCCCCCACAATCAGGTCATTCAAAGGTTATGAAGACCCTCAGTCACTACCTTCTAGTACATATATGATAAAAAGGGTTGGTGGTTTACCATAAGGAGTTGGGACAATCATATGTGCTAGGGCTTGATGTGACTAGCCGATTAATCAGAGGGAGCCTATCCGACCGCCTGTCCAGCCTAAGTGGGGTATTGTATGTCATGGACTGCTCAGCCACCAGGATTCCATCCATAAGCATCATGTGTTGCTGGGGGGGGGGTACCCCTCTACAGAGGTGCATTCGGTGTATTCTAAAGCTCTAGCCAACATGGCTGCTCTCATTTAGTACAGCTTTGTATCAATTAAAAAAAATAAATAAATAAAAAAATCAAAAAATCAAATTAAAAATAATAAAATGTGACTTTTTTAAAAAAAATTTACAAAAAGGTAAAATGAATATGTGATTAATAATTTTAACTGAATAACGTTAGGACTTTCATACTAAACTAAAGTAAGGGTCTAAGTGGGGTATTGTATGTCATGGAATGCTCAGCCACTAGGATTCCATCCATAAGCATCATGTGTTGGGGGGGGTACCTCTACAGAGGTGCAGTCGGTGTATTCTAAAGCTCTAGCCGACATGGCTGCTCTCATTCAGTACAGCTTTGTATTAATTAAAAAAAAAAAAATTAAATTAAAAATTAATAAATAAAATGTGACTTTCTTAATTTAAAAAAAAAAAAGGAAAAATCAATAAGTGATTAATAATTTTAACTGAATATAGTTAAAACTTTCATACTAAACTAAGTGGAGCGTTGTATGTTATGGACTGCTCAGCCACCAAGATTCCATCCATAAGCATCATGTGTTGGAGGGGGGGGGTGTACCCCTCTGCTGAGGTGCAGTCGGTGTATTCTAAAGCTCTAGCTGACATGGCTGCTCTCATTCAGTACAGCTTTGTATTAATTTAGAAAAAAAAAATTAAATTAAAAATTAAATAAAATGTGACTTTTTTTTTTTAAATTTAAAAAAAAAAAAAAAAAAAAAAGGAAAAATGAATAAGTGATTAATAATTTTAACTGAATAATGTTAAGACTTTCATACTAAACTAAAGTAAGGGTCTAAGTGGAGCGTTGTATGTCATGGAATGCAGAGCCACCAGGATTCCATCCATAAGCATCATCTACAGAGGTGCATTCGGCATGTATTCTAAAGCTCTAGCTGACATGGCTGCTCTCATTTAGTACAGCTTTGTATTAATTTAAAAAAAAAAATTAAATTAAAAATTAATAAATAAAATGTGACTTTTTTTTTTTTTAAATTAAAAAAAAAAAAAAAAAAAAAAAAAAGTAAAATGAAGTGATTAATAATTTTAACTGAATAACGTTAGGACTTTAGTACTAAACTAAGTTAAAAAGAAATTCACACGGAAACACACAGAAAAAAGAAAGAAAGAAAAAAAACTCAGAAGAAGAAGAAGAAAAGAGAAAAGTGAAACTTGCCCACTGTTGAAGTGCCTGTAAAAGTAGGGGGGAGAAGTAAATAAATAAATGAATAAAAATAAATATATAAATAAGATAAAATAAATAAATAAAGATAAATAAATAAATAAATGATGAATAAAAAAGAAAATTTAAAAAAAAAAGAAAAAAATAGAATAGCCTGCTTAGGAAGTGTTTGCAGTAATATTGAGGGAAAAAAAAAGGTATTGGTTTATACAAACCATCATTAGGGCATTGTTAATGTGATGTAGCTATTGAATAATATTCAATATAAATATGAAAAAAAAAAGAAAAGGTTATTTCCTATAACTCCAACCTAAAAAGGGGAACCACTCTGAATGAATTTAATATGCTAATTAATCTACCCATTATTTTCCCATTAAACTAACCCTAAACCCTAACCCAGTCTTCTTTTTTCCTAGTTGATCAATAAATAAATAATAATAAAATTCATTCAAAGTGGTTCCCCTTTTTTTAGGTTGGAGTAATAGGGAATAACCAAAAATAATTTTTTTCAACACAAATTACATCACATTTTGAAACAGAACACTACTAATGGTCATAGAATGCTAAGTTTTGCCTCTTTTTTAAAATTATATTGAATATTATTCAGAAGTTACATCCCATTAACAATGGAATATTAATCATTGGCAAATACTTTTAAATAAAATCATCCTATGAATTTGTTTTTTGGATATTTTATACCAGATCGGGCATCTCCAACTGCCTATCTAGCACAAGTGGACTGTTGCATGTCATGTGACCACTTAGTACCCAGGTCACAGACTGCTCAGCTACCATGATCCAGTCCTCAGGCATTATGGGTTACCACCCACAGCCAACAGGTTGTTCTATCGGGAAGGAGGGGATCTTAACCTCACTGGAGTGGTGCAATAGGCATATTATACAGGCTCAGCCAATAGGTGGGTATATTGAAAAAAGTTTAAGATTTAGTTTTTAAATGTAAATTAAGAAAAAAAAAAAAAAAAAAAAAAAAAATCAACCGAAAAGACTTAAACTTACATTCACCAACCATCTAAGAGTAAGTTGGTTGGTTAGATTTTATGCCATGTCAACCCTTGTTGGGTTATTTTATTCTAAAGATGTTTTATTTCTCTGAATGTTTGAAGATTAGTATTATCTGCGTTATTCGGACTGCTGTCCTCATCTTCATTGTTATTTGTACAACGTTTCGGCCGATATGCCCTCCGAGTCTGAGAAGGTTCCTGAGTCCGACAAGAAATACCTGAAGAAGGCCAGAGGGCATATCGGCTGAAACGTTGTACAAATAACAATGAAGATGGGGACTATAGTCCGAATAACGCAGATAATACTGAAGATGTTTTGTTTTATTCGTTATTGATGGGTAGTCAAAATTTTTTTTTAAATTGATTTTTTCTATTTAACCTATATATGGGACCCTAACAGATACTACCACTGAGTCAGAGTGGACCTGGGAGTAATGGTGATGAAGGGGGTAGTCCCTATTCCCCAGAATTTGAACTTCATCAGATAGAGTTTAACATCATACCCAGGACATCAGTCACCACCTTCTAGCACATATGATAAAAAGGGTTGGGACAATCATATAGATGCTAGGGTTTGATGTGACTATTTCTTCTTAAATCTTTTTTTAAAACCGATTTTTTTCTATTTAACACATATATGGGACCCTAATAGGTACTACCACTGAGTTAGTCTGGACCTGGGAGTAATGGTGATGAAGGGGTACACCCCATTCCCCAGAGCTCCAGAATCAGAACTTCACCATCAGATAGAGTGTCATACCCACAACATTAAGACCCTCAGTCATCACCTTCTAGCACATATATGATAAAAAAGGTTGAGACAATCATATAGGTGCTAGGGATAGATATGACCATTTGATTTCTTAAGTATTAGGTTTCTATATAATGTCTTTTTTGTAAATTACCACAGGCATTTCCTCAGTGGGATATTTTAGACAAGTATGAAAATAAATAAATAAATACAAAAAAATCCTATGTATTTCAAACATTGGGGGAGAAAAATTGGTGCCATTATAGTATGTGGCCAACCTTTTTGATTCTAGTATGTGGCCTACCCGGTTTGAAGGAGTCCTACCTCAGTAAGGAGTATATTTATAGATATAAGTAGTAGGCAATTTATTGAAACTAATTATTTTTCACATATATTCAATTTCAAGAAATGCAATTCAGTCATAAGTTGTATATAGTAATTAAGAAAAATTAAAAAAAGAATTTATCCATAATTTACACGAATCAGAGATCTATTTAATTCTAAATATTCTAAAATTTTGAAATAGGGTTAGGGTTAGCAGTCATTATTATAACCTTGTTTTTATGGTAGGCCACATACTATAAGAGAGACATGGTTTATAGGCCACATACTATTAATGGTACCAAAAAAAAAAAAAAATTCACAAGTTTCATTAAAAGATAATACAATCTGAATTTGAGAGGAGGCTGGATAACTTGCACAATTTAGATTTTTTGTTGTCCTCATCTTTATAATTATATACATAACGTTTCAGCTGATGTGCTCTCTGACCTTCTTCAGGTGTTTCTAGTCAAATTTGAGAGCCTTCAATCTGCTTCAATGGATTAAATAAAGGGTTCAGCTTGAAGTTCTGTAAAGGTTCATGATTATGACAAAGATTCCAGAGGTCGACAAAGAAACACCTAAATAAAGCCAGAAGGCACATTGACTGAAACATTGTGTATATAAAGATGAGGACAACAGTCTGAAAAATTTAATTAATACAATAAAGTCTGCTTTTTTTCAATGCCTATGAAGTTTTGGCAAAACTGACCAAATTCAAAATATTACTGATCTGAGAACAAAAAAAAATAAAAATAAATAAATAAAATAGATAAATAAATAAAAAATAAAATTAGATAAATAAATAATAAATAAAAAAGATAAATAAATAATAAATAAAAAAGATAAATTTTTTTAAAATGATAAAAACAATTTGCAGTAAATAAATTTTCGGATTCCAAAATTTCAGTATTGAGGGACCAGAATGTTTTTTAATTTATTCACGGACTCGATTTTCAAATGGTATAATATGTTGGGCCAAGGCTTCTAGGAGTAAAGTTTATAAAAAAAAAGCCTGACACACTGACATTAGTATTAAAGTTGCTCAGCTCTGCACAAGTTTTCATTCGAATTTAAAAATTTAAATAATTCAAAAGGTTCAGTTTCGATATTTTTTTATCAGACCTTGTAAATTAAACGAGCAAAGTCACAAGTGTTTTTAATTATTTACTAAGCTTTATGTGTGGCACAAGGCCAGATGTAAGGGGCACCCAAAGAGACTCGAACTCACTATCAATGGTTTGCTAGTCTAGTTTGCTAACCATTTGCACTACGCGAGGCAAGTATTTGTTTTGTTTTTTCGTGTCGATTTACAAAGAAAACAGAGTTGTCTCCCTTGAAACTAATAAAAATTAGTTATTTTACTAATCGTCGCTAAGATCTATCACAAGTCCACAAATATGGCACACCCGGTGAGGATCAAACTCACTAATCAGGGATAACTAATTTTCGAGACAAGCTTGCAGGGAGTTGTGTATGGGGGGGGGGGTAAAAAAACATTTAAAGTTTGGAGTTTTTGTGTTTTTAAAAAATATTCTCAGTAATGATACACATAATTTATAAAACCTTATTTAGACGTCAGTTATAAATTGAATTCTTGTCGATTTTTCAGAACATGTCGGTAAAATGGGAACTTAAAGAAATATGTGCGAAAGTTCCCAGCGCGATCTACTTGAAAAATAGGCGACTTTGCAGGAAAATTTGTAGCATGCAATAAAAAAAAAAAAAAAAAAGTTAAAAAAGTAAAAAAAAAGAAAAAGAAAAAAAAAGTTGAAAAAAAAGTGGTATTAGGGCCACAACCCGGCTAAAGGGCGTTTACATTATTGTCATGAATCAACGCCTTTTAGCGTATTTGTCACTGCATCTGTGAAAAATTTGTAGCTAACAATGGTATCTCCTTCCCTTGACCGGGATATGCATGCAGGGTTTGGGGACCACTTGTAAATTTCTTATTTCAATAAAACTCTTTTCATGAATTCATTTTCTCGTTTAGGCTAAACTTGAAAATTGGTTGGAAAATTAGGGTGACCCAGAAAAACAAAACCCACAAATTTTGTAATAAAACTTAATTTTAACTAGGGGGGTTTAGGGTTGGAGTTTAGGGTTAATTTAATGGGAAAATAGATAAATAATTTGGGTTCTGTTTTTTCTGGGTCACCCTAATTTTCCGACCGATTTGCAAGTTTAGCCCTCGTTTATTCAGGAGCTGGTAAATTTGTTGGATGGAGCTGGTTCAACCGACACATGGTGAATGCCGTTACAATATTCTACAACCGGTAGTAAATAAAGCGTTCTTAGGAAATAAATAATAAGCTTACATTGTCCCCTCTCCACCCCATACACAACACCGCTAAAATTTATGAGAATTTTTAGTTCCTTCAAGTAATAAGCACAGCTGCTATTTATGCTTTGCCACCTCTAACCAACCCCACAGAGCGATAACTGTCCCCACATGAATTAATCAAGACAAAATATATGTCTGTACACCATGAGGTTAAGTAAGTGCAAAATACAATGGTCAAATAAGAATAGACTTTTATGAAATAACAGTAATAATTATGTGAAGAATTTTTTCATGAATATAAATCTATTCTCTTTTCCATCTGACTCAACGGGAATATAATTTGAATATTTAAGTTGGTCGGTTGGATTTTATGGGGTAATCTGAACATTAGCTATACAAATGAGAGTAACCTCCCCTTGTTTCTTTCACTTTGAGGAAGCCATCTGTTTTGGTCGCCCATTTTCATTTCACCGTAATCAATACAATTGCAGGTTTTAATACGAAAATATCATAAAATGTGTTCTTAATAACAATTAAGTTTATTTCAAATAATGCACAAGCACAATTAAGAACACATTTTATGATATTTTTCGTGTTAAAACATTCAGTTGTATTGATTCGAACAAATTTGTATTTTCAGTGTAGAATTTACTGTGAAATGAAAATGGCTGACCAAAATAGGCGACTTCTTCAAAG
This sequence comes from Doryteuthis pealeii, assembly GCA_023376005.1. Lineage (NCBI taxonomy): Eukaryota > Metazoa > Mollusca > Cephalopoda > Myopsida > Loliginidae > Doryteuthis > Doryteuthis pealeii. The sequence continues at coordinate 22,366 of JALAJA010000113.1, read as the reverse complement.
TGAAAGAAACAAGGGGAGGTTACTCTCATTTATTTAGCTAATGTTCAGATTACCATTTATGGCTTGTCAACCATTGTTGGGTTATTTTATGCTGAAAATGTTTTGTTTAATTCATTCTTGATGGGTATTCAAATATTTTTAAAACTCCTTTTTTATATTTAACCCATTGATGGGACCCTAACTGGTACTACCACTCTGGGTCAGAGTGAACCAGGGAGTAATGGCAATGAACGGGTCTTCTACACTTTATGTGTATGTGGATGATCTCAAGGGTTTCCTTGATAGGATTCCACCAAAATTGAGAACTCAATCGTACATATAAAGATTTGCATATATATCTTTACATTCTCCCTCCAGCTATGGGTAAACAGTAGGGCAGCAGGGCCTTTTAAACTTGGTTTGGTAACTAGTCTAGGAGAATGACAACTGAATTCACACGTGTTAAACTCTACTCAAGAAATTGACCTTGTGTCGCATCCTGCTTGTGCTGAGGGGTTGGTTTCGCTGATGACCGCCAACTAAAGCGTAAACGCAATGCTCTCCTATAAAAGGGATGGAGCACTCTATGGTGGCCTTTACATACATAGAGATGTGTGTATTAAAACAGTTAAAATCCCCTTTGCATTCTGTGGGTGACGATGGCCGAGCGGTTAAGCTGTCTGATTGCTGTTGAATCGATCAGAGTTCTATCCCGGCTGTAGGTAGCTCACAAAATGTCTAGCTACACTGAAGAGACTTGATAAGTCGAAACACGTGTCTTTGGATGATTATTTATATATATATATATATATATATATATATAATATATATATTAAATAAAAAAATTAAAAAAAAAAAAAAAAAGGAGATTCACTTCCGGTTTTTGTAACAAAAACTGCGTCACTGCTTATGTCACATTACCCAACACATAATCCAATGTCATAACATAGAATAAATATACTCAAAATGAGAGCATGCAACGTTAGACAATCCTCATTGTTCCGATAAATAGATGCCCAGCGTTATATATTTATATATAGATTGTTTTATTCTAATATAATATTTAAAGTTATCGGAACCGTTTCCATTTCAAATTGTCTTTCTTTTTTTTTTTTTTTTTTTTTACTCCTTTAATAAATTTGACGATTTTACATACTTATAGTACACACTCTATGACATTAAATTTTAAGCTCCCATCCCCTCAGGCAATATCTTTCAAAAAAATTATTTTACATCGCCCGGAGGGTGTCTTTTTATTTTGCTAGTATATATAATGTACACACATTTTGTATTCCAGCCATCATTGATTCCATTAATTCCTCTTTCAAAGATGTTAAAAGTTACAGTGTTACACAAAATAGAAGTCAAGATTTTGAGAAATAGCTGCACATGAAAGAATTCTTGTTGCACTGTATTTGTAACATTAAAACCGGGTGTCTGAATTTTTGCGATTAGGCCTAATAATTTGGATATGGATTTTTTGAACTATTGTCCTTATCTTTATTTGGTTTGGTTTGGTTTGATTCACGGCATATCAACCTCAGTGGGTCATTTAATGCCGACAAAGTTGTGAAATAAATTCATTCTTAATGGATAATACAATTTTGTTTATAAACTCATGTTTTTCTATTTAACCCATAGATGGGACCCTAACAAGTACTACCACTCCGGGTCAGAGTGGACCAGGGAGCAATGGTGAAGAAGGGGTGCTCCACATTGCCCAAACTTCCAAAACTGGAACCTCACCATCAGATAGAGTTTAATGTCATTCCCAGGACATGTAGACCCTCAGTCACCGCCTTCTAGCACCCATATGATAAGGATTGGGGGTTGCCATTGGGGCAATCATATAGGTGCTAGGGCTTTTATCTTTATTGTTATATCCAATTGGACACATGGCGCAACAGATATAAGTGTTGAGTTAATACAGTGCTAAGTGACAATCATTTGTAGATTGTAGGTTCAATCCTGGTCAAGTGCGATAATGACAGAATACTTAACATAGCTTAACACTTGTATCCAGTCATGGTTAGTGGAATGGGAACAGTCTACCCCTGTTGATTGGTTCGGTTAGAAATTCTGTGAAGGCTTCAGAGTTTGATTAGAAATACCTGAAGAAGGCCAGAGTTTTCTTTAAGCTAGTCGATAGACACTTCAACTCTGATAACCCCCTACACAAAATATTAAACAAAAAAAAATACTGAAAATTAGTTATTCATGCACGAGCAACAGGGATAGCATCATTAACACACATAAGAAAAGACTAGAACAATTCCAAAACATCACACAACCCTCAGCCAAACATAACAGGGAATCAGAATGCAACTGTAGGAACAAGAGAGAGTGCCCGGTAGACGGGAGGTGTACAATAGAAAATACCAGGCTACCATCTACCCTGCAGTGAACATGGCAGACCAACAGATATACACTGGCATAATCGCATACAGCTGGAAGCAAAGATACTACAACCATAGATACTCCTTCTCAAACTCAACACATAAAAACCAAATGACCTGTCAAAACATTTCTGGAGGTTGAAAGAGAACAACCTCACCCTACAAATCACATGACAGATAATAAGGAAATCAAAGACCCCATTAACTTCAGAAGTAAGTGCCCACTTTACATAGAAGCATTAATGGGCGTTTGCTATAAGAGCAATTTCAAGAATACGATCAGGACCTAATCATAGTAGTACTTGGGATTGACATCACCAACCAATTGACCGGCTCGTCTAGCCGTAAAAAGGGCCGAAATGGAGTGCTGCTGGGCACACAAACACTTGGGTCACAGACCACACAGCCACCAGGTTCATGTCCTCAGGTATTACGGGTCGCCACTTATGGCCAACAGGTGGTTCCGTCTTGCTGTCTCTGCAGTCAGCATGGCGTATGAGAGAGAGGGGGAGAGGGGGAGATGAAGAGGGGGGGGGTGGGGAAGGGGGGTGAGGAAGAGAGGAAAGAGGGGGTGAGGAAGAGGGATGAATGTCCTGAAATAACGTTAAACTGCATGTAGTGGCGAAATTCCAATTCTGAAACTGTAGGGAATGTGGGGTACCCCTTTATTGCCATTACTCCCAGGTCCACCCCAGACACGGAATGCTAGTACAAATAGATTTAAAAAAAAAAAAAAAAAAAAAAAAAAATGAGTATTAAAAAATGACGAAGGCGTTTTGATTCATTCATTCATTTTTTTTCAATGAGGGAGAAAGAGAGAGAGAGAGAGAGAGAGAGAGAGAGAGAGAGAGAGAAGAGAAGAGAGAGAGAGAGAGAGAGAGAGAGAGAGAAAGAAAAAAGAGAAAGAGAGAGAAAGAAAAAAGAGAAAGAGAGAGAGAGAGAGAGAGAGAGAGAGAGAGAGAGAGAGAGAGAGAGAGAGAGAGAGAGAGAGAGAGAGAGAGAGAGAGAGAGAGAGAGAGAGAGAGAGAGAGAGAGAGAGAGAGAGAGAGAGAGAAAGAGAGAGAGAGAGAGAGAGAGAGAGAGAAGAGAAAGAGAAAGAGAAAGAGAAGAGAGAGAGAGAGAGAGAAGAGAAAGAGAGAGAGAGAAAGAGAAAGAGAAAGAGAGAGAAAGAGATTTCATCACATATACCAAGTAGTTACCGGGAACTGAAGTCGTTTGTCATGAAGGTTGTTAACGGGTGTATTTTTGGAACCTTGTCAGAAAAACATGGAAGATTTTATGAATTAGATATTTTTGAGAAAGGCTTAAAACCGTACAAATCACGCACGTGTTGTTGTAGACGAGTGAGGGTGAGTGGGGGCTGTCTGCGTTATTAATGACAAATATGGGTGGGGTGGGGATGCAAAAAGAATAAATGATAACGAAACCCTTAGATATTCCCCACCCCCGCAACTTTTTAAAAAAAAATAGTAGTTGACATATCTCAAATAACAAACTGGGTCAGTCTGTTCTGACAAGGCCGGCTGGATAAGTAATACAAGATTGTCAACGTGTGTCGCTCGGAGAAAAAACAAAAAATAAAATAAAATAAATAAATAAATAAATAAAAAATAAACACAGAAAAGACAAAATGTCATTGTAAATCATCAACAGGCGTTTCATTGTTTTGTTTCCATTCCAACGGAATGCCAGGATTACAAGCGTTCCATTGTTTTCCATTCTAACGGAATACTAGGATTACAAGCGCTTCGTCGTTTTTCATTCTAAAGGAATGCTAGGATTAAAGGCGTTTCATCATTTAATTCTAACAGAATGTTAGGAATACAAGCGCTTCATCGTTTAATTCCATTCTAACAGAATGTCAGGATTACAAGCGCTTCATCGTTTAATTCCATTCTAACAGAATGCCAGGATTACAAGCGCTTCATCGTTTAATTCCATTCTAACGGAATGCCAGGATTACAAGAGTTCCATTGTTTTCCATTCTAACGGAATGCCAGGATTGTTTTCCATTCTAACGGAATGCAGGATTACAAGAGTTCCATTGTTTTCCATTCTAACGGAATGCCAGGATTACAAGAGTTCCATTGTTTTCCATTCTAACGGAATGCCAGGATTACAAGAGTTCCATTGTTTTCCATTCTAACGGAATGCCAGGATTACAAGAGTTCCATTGTTTCCATTCTAACGAATTTACAAGAGTTCCATTGTTTTCCATTCTAACGGAATGCTAACTAGGATTTTCCCAACCTAATTTTGTAAACCACGGAAACTAAAAAAACTTTTTTCGGACTTAATTATTCACTGTTGTATTATTCACTTTCTCCCCTCTATTGTAAAGATGTCCCTATGTGTTCCATTATTGATATTCATTGAAATCCAATTAGCCAGTCCTATTCCTGAATATTAATATAACGTGTGTAAAGTTTCATCACAATCGGATCATCGCCTACTGATGGACCGTTAAGGGCGGAGTTGGTAGAGAAAAAAAAGTTCCATATTAGTTGTCATATTTCTAACACCCCCCGCCTTGTAAACATCTGTCAACTCAGAAAAGATGTCAATTTCACACCAACCAATGCGAGGAGGGTGTCCACAAAATCTCTTCTCAAAACCACCTTCTTGCTCTACATCAGGGTTTTTCAAAGTAGTCTTCATAACCCCCCTAAATTGTCCAAAGAACAACTCAGGGGGCCTGTAAGTATTCGGGGGGTCTACAAGGGGCTATGGAAACTACTAAGCCTTCTTAGTAATTAGAAATTAATTCCACAATGATCCTGGAGAACATGCTCATGTTGATAAATTTTCAAAAGTTGAAGCCAGGGTTACTCAAAGTGGTCTACATAAACCCCCTAGGGTCTAAAGAACAACTCGGAGGCTCTTTAAGTATTCGGGTGGGGGGGGGTAGGGGGCTACAAAGGGGTCTATGGAAACTACTAAGCGTTCTTAGAAATTAGAAGAAATTAATTCCACAAGAATCCTGGAGAACATGCTCATGTTGATAAGTCAGGGGTTCTCAAAGTGGCCTACATACCTCCCTGGGGTCTATATAACAACTCAGGGGGTCTGTAAGTATTCAGGGATCTATAAGGGGTCTATGAAAACTACTACAGAAATTAATTCCACAAGAATATTGAAGAACCTACTCATGTTGATATATTTTCAAAAGTTTAAGCCCAATATTCATGAACTTATCAAAAGTCACCAGCTTCACCCATCACATTAGGAAAGGCATCATATCTTGTCATGTAAGTATAAGGCTTCTCAAATTGGTTTACATACTACCTCTGGGGTTTGCACACCAGCTCAGAGGGTCTGTAAGCATTCGGGGATCGATAAGGGGTTTTATGCAAACTACTAAGCCTTCTTAGTAATTAGAAGAAATTAATTCCACAAGAATCATAGAGAACATTCTCATGTTGATATATTTTCAAAAGTTTAAGCCAGGGTTTCTCAATGCAGTCTACATAAACCCCTCTGGGGTCTATTCAACAACTCAAGGGGTCTGTAAGTATTTAGGGGGCGGGGCGGTTACAAGGGGTTATGGAAATTACTAAGCCTTCTTAGTAATTAGAAAAAATTAATTAATGCTCACTACACACGTCCTTGTGCCATGCAAAAAATTAGCTAACAACAAAACATTTTATTTTAAATAAATTATTCTTTAAAGGGCTGAACTTGCACAAAGGTGTCAAAATTAGGGTAACCCAGAAAAAACAGAACCCACAAATTTTGTAATAAAACTTAATTTTAACTAGGGGGGTTTAAGGTTAGGCTTACGGGTTAGGGTTAAAGGTTAGTTTAATGGGAAAATAAATAATTTGGGTTCTGTTTTTTTTCTGGGTCACCCTGTATATCAGGGACCCAGAAAAAAACATAACCACAAATTTTGTAATAAACCTTAATTTTAACTAGGAGGATTTAGGGTTAGGGGTTAGGGTTGGGGTTTGAGGTTAGTTTAGTGGGAAAATAAATAAATAATTTGGGTTCTGTTTTTTCTGGGTCCCCCTAATTTTGACACCTTTGTGCAAGTTCAGCCCTTTAAATCCTCCTGGAATAAATATAGTTGTTTTTTTTTAAGTTGACAATTATTATTGATATAGACCGGTTTAGCTCAGTTGGTAGAACACCCGCTGAGAAATCGCTAGGTTCCTGGTTCGATACCGGTCCCCGCTAACCCAGCGCATGAGTAGCACAAATTGGGTAATCTGATCTGTGCGATAAAGTGGGGAGTTGATGGTAGGTGTGGTGCTCGACCTTATTAAAAAAACAATCTCCCTAGTCTAGTGCTAGCGAAAAGGAGATAGACTCCATCGCTGCCCGGCTGATAACGACAATAGGCCTCTCCAACTTAAAAAAAAAGTATTAGTGAAGTTAAAAACATCTCTCGTTCCCCAAAGATGCCTGCATCGGAAAAATACGGTTCGGCTTTGGAGGTTACTCTTACTGCGGCACTTCTACAGATCTTTTGTATAATTGTTAAGCAAATTTACCTGCTCTTGATTATAGTCGAAAAAAAGTTAAAAATGGGAGTTACACATGGGGGAGTGGTTGCATGTATTTAATGATGAGAACAACGTTACTCAAGTAGTTAATTTGTGATCCCTGCGATGTGTACTTCATTTTAGTTCACAAACTAAATTACAATTTTTATAATCGTTATCCAGAAAAAAAAAAGCACATCATAGCGAGATATTTGTTAGGGGAAACTACTTGGAGCCGGTTTAGCTCAGTCGGTAGAGTGTCTGACTGGGAACCTCAAGGTTCCTGGTTAGATACCGGCCCTCGCTAACTCAGAGTATGAGCAGCACAGGGACCTGTGCGGTAAAGTGAGGAGCTTATAAGTGTGGCGCCCGACTCTGATGCTACCCCCCCCCCACTAAAACAAAAATCCTTGGTCTAGCGCTAGTGAAGAGGGGATAGACTCCCTCACTGTCTGGCTGATACCGACTTTAGTCCATCCAGATGACTTTACTTAGAAAATAAAGCTAGTTACTGTCAAATTTGCAACTAACTTTATTGACTTATTCGTAGAGAGCGTAAATCATTCAAACATTTCCTTAATGACTAGGAAATACTAGAAGAAACTAAATAGAGAATCCCTAAGCTTCCTAAATAGAAGCATTAATATAATCATGGACTGATATTACAAGAGGGGGGGTCTAATTAGATAAAGACAAGAGAAAGTTATTTTAGTTAAGCAATAGGTTCGTCTGTCACCGCCTCCCCATCTTTAACTGGGCGTAGACCGAGTGATGATGTGGAAGGTATTTTTTTTTTTTGCTTCTTCCTCTTCTTCACCAGAAAAAGTGGGTGTATGGGTGCGAGATGCCAAACTCTAGTCATTTATTAGACACGTGTAAAGGTTTCTGAGAGAGAGAGAGAGAGAGAGAGAGAGAGAGAGAGAGAGAGAGAGAGAGAGAGAGAGAGAGAGAGAGAGAGAGAGAGAGAGAGAGAGAGAGAGAGAGAGAGACCTTTTAGGTGAATTTTTACGATTATCTCAGCGAAAAAAAAAAAAGGAGAAAAGAAAAAGACACACACACAAAGATATATAGAGAGATAGATAGATAAATAGAGAGATAGATAGCGAGAGAGAGGAGGAGGAAAGAATAAAAACATTCTTTTAGGTGAATTTTTACGATTATCTCAGCGAAAAACAAAAAAGGAGAAAAGAAAATGAAGACACACACATATATATATATATATGAGAGAGATAGATAGAGAGAGAGAGATAGATAGATAGAGAGAGAGAAAAGAAAAAGAGAGAATAAAAACATTCTTTTATGTGAATTTTTACGATTATCTCTTAAAGGAGGAAAGAAAATGAAGATGAAGAAAAAAGTTTTCAATTTCTCAAAATAGAACGAAACAGTGGAAGAAGAAAAAAGTTTTGCATCTCTGGATTTTAAAAATAACTATTATTCATATTTTACACACAAAAATATTATATATATATATATATATATATATATATATATATATATAGATAGATAGATAGATAGATAGATAGATAGATAGATAGATAGAGAGAGAGATAGATAGAGAGAGAGAGAGAGAGAGATCGTGTGTGTGTGTATGTATACAAGATAAAGAGGCATATATGGAACTTTAGCATAGCATCCATTTCACCCGGAAGAAGTGAGCAGGCTATTACTCGCGAGTTCGATTCTCGCTAGATGCTTCACACTTCTGGCCTTTATGACAAAATAGCCAACTTGAAAAATCTTTTCCCACACCAAAAAATAAATAAAAATAGATAAATAAAGTCAGATGACTATTATCTTATTTGACAGTCCAGTTCCTCAAATGATTAGAAGTCTAATCCCAGTGCTATTACTGCCAAAAACATTCCTTAAAAAAAAGGAAGAATTTTCCTCTGGTCTGAGAGTAACAAGACTTTTTGACGGCACCTCATTTTCTTTGAGATGCTCTCTAACCATAGAGCCAAACCAAAAAACTTAAAATTCTACCGAACTTCTTTTTCTTTCTTAAAATCTTCATGTGTACAAGATAAAAATCAAATCAAGTTTTAAAAAAATAAATTAAGTTTAATCTTTTGTCGTTAGCTTGAGACAAGGCCAGAAATTAAGAGCACACGGTGAGGAACGAATTCACTATCATCATAATACGTTAAACGCCCATATCTGATATTCTGTAAATTATTTGAAGCCGAACAAATTTATATTTAAATTAGAAAAAGGTTTTAGATTTAAAATAACCAATATTTAAAAAAATTAAAATTAAATATTTAACCATTAAAAAATATATTTAGAGACATTTTAAACGTTGCAATAATTTTTTTTTAAATTCAAAATAAGATAATATAAATTTAACTTTAAAAAATATTTTCAAATCCTTTAAAGTTTAAAGGAAAATATATTTAAGTTTAAAGTTTTTTTTTATATAGTATATATATTTCTGCAGAAATGGTATAAATATATTACCATTCCAAAGGAAATACAATCAAGGCATTTAAAATTAAAAATATATTTAAAGCTTACAATCAATTTTTTTAATAACTATAAGATAAACTAAACATTTTTTAAAGTTTAAAATCATGAAACTTATTTTACATTATTTTTGTACCATTTCTATAGAGATCAAATCAAGGAATTTAAAATTAAAATTAAAATCTAAAAATACATTAAAAGCTTACAATCAAATTTAAAAAAAATCTAAAATAAAATTTAAGATAAAAAAATATCGTTTTAAATCAAGTAAAGGTAAACTTATTTTTTATGCAACATTTCTACAGAAATCAAATGAAGGCATTAAAAATTGATTAAATCAAATACGAAAGCGGATAGGTATCAAAATTTCTGATTTTAACAACACAAGAACAAGTAGAGACTGACAGCTCTTAAGGTAGTGGGAATAATTAGAGACAAGTCAATTGTTCAAGGGGGTAACTAAAAAGTTGTGGGGGAGAAAAGTTTTAAAGGGACCTGAAGAATACAACCTTACTGACCTACTTTCTTAAAATACGGATGCCCTAAAGAAACACTTGTTTCTTCTGAGTCATGTCCTTGTTTAGAACCGAATAAAACCAAAGTATGAATAACTAATTAGACAATTTCTTTACTAGGCGTGTACACATGAAAACTTTAGGCTTTTTGTGTAGTTAAATCAAAGTTTTCTTTTTCTTAAAGTTTTTAAAGAACTGCCGGTTAAGTTTTATATAGTGAAAGTTAGAAATTAATAAATAAAAAAGTTACTTCATTGGGGTTCCGTATTATTGAATGAGGTGATCAAAAGTTAGTTTCTTTTTAGGAAATCACAGAAACTTTCAAAGCATAGCAGTCGTATATCCAAAGTGAATCATATATATAAGTAAAAATAGAATGAATAAATAAATATGAACGATTCGTTCATATTTATTTATTTATTCATTTTTGTTAAAAAAAAAAAAAAATGTATAAACATTTTTTTTTACAAATATCCCAAAATAAATATTAGTAAAAAATTCGGACAACGAGAGGAAAACGGTTAATTTTTTTTTTTAAATAGTAAATTTACGATTCTAGCAGTAAAAAGCAAAATACATAGAAAAGAAAAAGATGCGCAAGAAATATTCTAAAAAGAAAAGTATCCCCAAAATAAATACTGCAGCGTAAGCAATACTCTTTGGGGATTTAGTGACATCTTCATTTAATTAGTTGAAAGATTAAATTTACTAATTGGAGATCCAATTACTTTTATTTCTACCTAATTAGAAATTTGAGAGATAAATAAATAATTGAACAGAAAGTGGGGGATACTTTTTGTACTTTTAACGAACTTTGACGTTTCATAAAATTAAGAGGAGGTTAGATAAAAAATTAATATTATTAATTTCTTTGGTTAAAATAAATTAAAAAAGTTTATGGGTCAGTATTTTTTGATGTCTCAAAATATTCGTATTAAAAAATATATATAGATCAATAAACAGAAACTAAATTTTTGAAATCGTAAACATCATAAAAAATTTTTCAGTGATAACTTGTCATTTTTACGGCAGAAAAGTTAAAACTTTTAAGTTTGCAAGGTGCGTGTTTTTGTTGTTTTTGTTTTTTTTTTCTTACTTTTTTTGTTAATTTTTTGGGTACATTTTCTTTTTTTTTTAAATTTAGAAATAAATATTTAAAAAAAAAAAAATAGCTAAAATTTGGAAAAAATAAATAAAACTCTAAATATAATTTTTATAATACTGAATGAAGCGAAACTAATAATATTTAAGTACCTTAAAAAATCAGAAATATCAAGTGTCCCAAAATGATTGCTACATTGTATATATTAAAGATCGTCTAGACATGGATAAACATTTTGGGACAAATCGGGACAATAGTTTAAAAAAAGTTAATTATATAAATAAAGAGAGGTGTATAAAAAAAAAAAAAATGTGAAGTATAAATGAGAAATCTTTTAAATATATTTAATACTTACTGTGACTGATTTTTCGGGTGGTCCAGGGAGCACTCTTTTTTTTTTTTTTGACAAATGAAAACAATATCACAATAAAAGGGGGAAAAGGTAAAAAAAAAAAAAGGCCTCAGTCTTAGGAATCGAAGAGAAAAAAACACGAATAACAACAGAAAAAAACGGACTTCGTTCTTCCAAAAAACAAGGAATATTACGAAGACCCGAACGTCAGTAAAAAAATAAAGGAGAGAGCACCAGCGTAAGACGTGCTTAGCGATTAAATGTCCGACTACAAAGTGACCCTCGGGTTCGCACTTACCCAGGCTTTAAAGACAGCTCTCTTCTCTTGTCAATGGCCTCCTGAAATTCCCCCTCCTTCAACCCGGCCGCCCTGGACGAATCGACCAATCAGCGGCCGACTTGCCCGCGTCACGTGACGCCGCTGGACCAATCGTCTTCTGTCAACGTGGCTAAACGGTATGCATCGACGGAAGTTACCCGGTAGAAATTTGAACCGGGCAATATATATATTTACACACATACATACACACACAAACATACGCATAATATATATCTGTGTGTGTGTGTATATATATATATATATATATATATATATATATAATATATATATATATAGATTTAATAGATAAAAAAATTAGGGTGGTAGACGTGGCTTTGTGCACGCATTTTTGTTTTGTTTTGCATTTGTCAGTATTTTGCTAACTAGAATAAAAACAATAAATAATACTATGAACGGAATTTATGTGTTGGAATTTACATAAAATCTAAACATACGTGACGTGTATAAAAGTTTATATATCTTATTCTTTTTCGCCTAAAATAAATTAAAAAAAAAACCCTAAGATTTGCGTAGAAACTTTTAAAATTATGAATGAAATATAAATTATTAACACACCATTAGCAGATGATTTTCATTTACAAACATTACAACAAATATATAACTTTTACTTGTTTTGATTTTTGAATTGCATTTGTCAATATTTTGCCGTATCTGTGCTATGAATAAATGTAAATATATTTACAAAGTTTAGCTTGAATTGTTATAAGATAGACTAGAATGTTTAATAGACAGACGCGCAACGCGTATAAAACACACACACACACACACACACACACACACACACACATAGAGAGACACACAGAGAAACGCTAACATACATACATACACACACACACACGCACACACAATATGAACATACATTCTCTCTCTCTCTCTCTCTCTCTCTCTCTCTCTCTCTCTTCTCTCTCCCTTTTACATATAAACACACACGCATACACACTCTCTCTCTTTCACTTTCTCTTACACACACTCACTCACTTACTCTGTCTATCTCTCTCTTTCTCCCTGACACTCTTAAACACACACACACACACACACACACGCGCGCGCGCGCTCTCTCTCTCTCTCCCTCTCTCTCTCTCTCTCTTGCACATGCACGCACACCCACACACCGCACCCACACACACGTAACCTCTCTCTCACTCTCTTTTGAACACACATAGACATACAGATCCTCTCTCTCTATATATATATATCTCTCTCTATATATCTCTCTCTCCCTTTCTCATTTATTTTTACACATACACATGCATATACACACATTCACCCTGTCTTTCACACACACACATTCTCTCTGACTCTCTCTTTTACACAGACACACACACACACACACACACACACACACTCTCTGTCTCTCTCTGTCACACACACACACACACATACACACACACACACACACACACACACACACAAGGCATGCATAAAACAAGCTATAAGGAATGAATGAATGAATGGATAAAAATATATCCGTGAATGAACCAGAAAGATTTCATATATATATATATATATATATATATATATATATATATATATATATATATATGTGTGTGTGTGTGTGTGTGTGTGTGTGTGTGTGTGTGTGTGCTTAATTCAAGTCGTACCTAATTTTGAAAGTTAATTAATTAATAATTAATTAATTAGGCGGGCATACCTATTTAAATGTAAGGCTAAATAAATCGAGAAAAATCAATCTTGTATGTACATTTCGGCTTATTAGGCCTCATCAGCAGAGCTATAGATAGCGTGATTCGAATAAATTGTCAGCTAAAAAAAAAAGGCCATATTAAAATACATTGCTTGTGTATTTACTTCTCATATATATATATATATATATATATATATATATATATATATATATATATAGTGATTGCCACTTCTTGACAGAAGAAGGCCATTTCTACAAGTAGTCCAGATGTGAGCAGTTGTGAGCACGCAGATGGCCCGCGGAACCAGCTTGTTTTTATGTACCCTGTCACACATGAAATCTTTGACATACAGGCGCTGCCACAAGGTCAGACTTCAATATAGGATATGTTTCCATGGCGTCCGTCATGTGTCGCTTTAGAATGGAGGGCTCGAGTCAACTTACCTCAAGCTTCTTACAGCTATAATCGACCTGTCTTTCCATGAGGATGTGTATCCAGCCCACCCCTTCTGTCAATTGGTCCTTATAGTTAAAACTGATTTCCGCAGGAGCATCGGTGTCTGCCCCTTATCGAGATGCTTCCTTGTCACGATGCCGGTACGTAGTTTGGAGTTTCCCAATCTCTCAAGATCGGGAGGTGTCCAGACATTTCAGGTGGCTATTCTTAGCCTTGTTTTGTGTTATAGTATTTCCATTTTTTTTCCCCAGCTAACGTGGACAACCGTCGAAACGTTGGTTTATGGACATCTTGATAGGTGAACAGGCATTTGTTTAGGTCACCTTTTCTTGACACTTCCCAATTCCTGGGTGGACAGTATTAACCAAGGGGCTGCTCATTCATCCACACCCTCGTCGAAGTACGGTGGTGTTAAAATCAGCAAAGCTGTGACGTTAAGTAGGTCACGAGTCTCTTCATATGTAGATTAACATCTGCGTGCTTCCAACCCGTCTGGCCGGCGCACCTCATCACCCCTCCATCATTCTGGGACTTGTAGAGATATCTGCACATGATTTGTTTTACATGATGTGCGCTTGTGCGACACGCACCGCATGCTCTCCTTCTCCGAAGTCAAGTTCAGTGACAAGCCGAGGCAAGATGACTGAAAGACTTTGGGGAACGCAGGTGGATGATCTGACAAGATCTACGGGTCCACCACACCGAGGGAAAAAAATTAAGTTTTGACTTAGTAAAAGTCCACAGGTACCATTTTAAATTATTGGTAAGCATATGCAAGTTAATTCTTTTCAAAGACACTGCGTGAATTGCTGGTTGAAATGGATTTATATTTGAGAAATTCATTGCTTATTTAAACAAAAATAAAGTTAATATCTTCAGTGAAACTGTTAACAGATAATACAATTAAGTAAAAAAGAAATAAACATGTGTTAATATACATTTCTACTTTTAAAAACATTAATTTAAAATGTCACTTAGCTGACCGCTTCTTGACTCTCAAGACAACTTTAACGTTTCGGGGCGGCCTAAAGTCGGTATCAGCCAGAAAGTGAGGGAGTCTATCCCCTTTTCAATAGCGCTAGACCAAGAAGATTGTTTTTTTTTGGCGTCTGAAGGGGGCGCCACACCTACCATCAGCTCCTTACTTTACCGCACAGATCCCTGTGCTACTCATACGCTAAGTTGGCGAGGACCGGTATCGAACTAGGAACCTTGTGGCTTCTAATATATAGCCATCATCAGGCAATTTTAATGAGCGATGTTATGAAGCTCCTTAAAAAAAAGTTCTTTTTGAGAGAGATGAAACCAAAATATGAAAAATGTATTAAGTTATCATTAACAGCGTTCTATTTTTTCAAAATGTGATGACGTCATGAGAGTATGCGAAAGTTTTTTATGAATTTGAATATTCAACGTGTAAAAGTTGTCGAAGTGGCCAACTGTCGGCATCAACCAAACAACGAGGGAGTCTATCCCCTAGACCGAGGAGATTGGTTGGAGCCAATAGTGCGTATGAGATACGCTGAGTTAGAGAGGGCCTGTATCGGATTAAGAACCTTGTGGATCCCGGGCTAAACCGGCTTTCTCTATATAACCTGTAGTCTAGAGAAATTATTCAAAATTGCATTATTCTAAACCAAACAGTATGTAAGATTCAGAGTGATAATACTTGAAGATAAAACTCCGACAAGGGTTGATAGACAAGAAATTTTATATACAGCACAAGAATTAACAGGGTACATAATACATAGAGGTGTACATAAACATACATACAAAAGTAGAGATAATGACACATTCATGAACGGAAAAACATAAAAGCAACAGACATGAGACTAGGAATAGTCCATGCTGTATGAATCACTTACAGCAATGTAAGGGAGGGGGGCCAAAGCCCCAACAAGAAGGGGGTAGACCAGAGTCTAACCCATAGTGGTGTCTCGTAGGTCGAGCAACAGGAAAGAGAGAGAGAGAGAGAGAGAGACGTTCAACCAGCCGCTTAAATATCAAAGGCCCCTAGCGGGAACCAGCGAACTAAACGGACAGACAACTCCCCAGGCAAATACGAAAATAACGCCTACAAGTACATGTATTTATCATACATATATAAGATAAAATATCTATTTTCGTGGTTTGAAAATAAAATGAAGTTTAGTTTGGTTTAGTTGGTTGGGTTTTACGGCATGTCAACCCCTTGGGTTATTTTATGCCGAATACTTCTATTGGTAAAAAAAATGTTTAATGCTAACAAAGTTTTGAAATAATTTCCTTTTTAATGGATAATACAATTTTGTTTATCAACTCATGTTTTTCTATTCAACCCATAGATGGAACCCTAACAGGTACTACCACTCCGGGTCAGAGTGGACCAGGGAGCAATGGTGATGAAGGGGTGCTCCAAATTCCCAAAACTTCCAAATTCACCATCAGAAAGAGTTTAACGTCATTCCCAGGACATATAGACCCGCAGTCACCGCCTTCTAGCACCCATATGATAAAAAGGGGTTGGGGCTTGCCATAAGGGCAATAGGGTTGGGGCAATCATATAGGTGCTAGGGCTTTACGTGACCAGCTGATTGATCGGAGGGGGCCTCTCTGACCGCCTGTCTAGCCCAAGATAGGGTCAAAGTGGAGTATTGCAAGTCATGAACTGCTCATCCACCTGGGTTCTATCATTAAGCATCACGGGTCGCTACCCACGGCCAACAGGTGGCCCCATTGGGGGAGTCTTACCCCTCTGCAGAGGTACAGTGGGTGTATTCTAACGCCCCAGTCGACAGGGCGGTGAAGTTTAGGAAAAGTATTTGGCAGGAAATAATACCAGAAACATATAGAAGTGAGTGTGATATAATGGCTGTCAACTCGTGATTCGAGTAAGACCATTTCCTGCTTTTTCCCTTTTTTTTTTTATCATCATATTTATATGCCAGTTGAATTTGACTCTCCATTCCTGTGTTTTCTCAGATGACTCACCAGGCCAGCCCTGGAGAGACATACTCTTCCACATAAACCACATGTTGGAACTTCTCCACTTTGAATGTTGCTTGGTTGAAATTTACCCTTTCCAATTGACCGTTTCAGTTTTTGGTGTTTGATTCGGTTGGACTCAAATTCTTCCACAGACAGGTAGACAGTGGCTCTCCAGCTAGGTCTATTACAAGCTAGCTTCTCCCAGTCCTCAACAGCAATAGCAGTGTTCTTCAGAGTTTCCTTGAGGCAGTCCTTAAACCTCAATTTGGGTTTGCACCGACGACGTTTGCCAGTTGAGATTTCCCCGTAAAATAATTGTTTTGGGATTCGGCAATCATTCATGCGGACCAAATGACCTGGCCAGCGGAGCCGTGATCTAAGGATTAGACTCTCAATACTAGGTAGATGACATCTTTCAAGTATTGTGGTGTCTGGTGTAAATGACAACCATTCTATCCCTAAAATCCTGCGTAGGCAATTCTGATGGAATCTCTCGAGTGTCCTGAGATGTCTTTTGTAAACAACCCAAAAGTGTAATATATACGTTATATATTAAACCAAGACTTGGTCTGAAAATCTTATAGGCGAGAAACCGACAGTTACCAAGCGCCGTTGACTTTATGTCTACGCTACCCTAATATATATGTATATTTACCAACCCCTCCGCACGAGCAGGATGCGACACAAGGTCAATTTCTTAAGCGGGGTTTATCAGGTTTGAATTCAGAGTTTTCCTTCTCCTAGACCGGTTGCCTAACCATGGTTAAAGAGCCCAGTCTGCCCTACTATTTATCCATAGCTGCAGGGAGAGTAGGATTCATACCTTTCCCAAGGGTATTAGCGCTAAGTGAAATGCAATTACCACGTCCAGGATTTGAACTCGGGGCGACGAGTCCATTTCCCAAGACTTTAACCATTACACCACGCGCTAACCTAATATATATATATATACATATATATATACATATATATATATATGCTCTCTCACTGATACTGAGCACTCTTTATTCATGAATGTACCACACAAACACACACACACACGCACATACACACTCTCTCTCTCTCTCTCGCATTATATATATATATATATAATCTCTCTCTCTCTCTCTCTCTCTATATATATATATATATATATATATATATATATATATATATATATAGTCATCCACCAACACCGTGTTTCGACGTATCACTTCTATTCAGTGTGGCTACCTCCAGCTAGGATGGAAACCCGGTCGATTCATCATCAGTCAGGCTGCCTAACCACTCGACCATCGTCACGTACATAATAAGATGAGGATTTTTAACTGATGAATACACACATGTGTATGTATGTAAAGACCGCCAGAGAGTGCCCCGTCCTTTTTATAGGAGAGTGCGTTTATGCTTGGCGGTCGTCAGCGAAATCCCCTCGAAAGATCTCAACCGACTGGGAGATGGGGATGTAGCATTTCGTCTTTCAACTTGTTACTTTCTCCTTACTTCGTCTAATGTTACGTACTGGCGTTTTCACCGTACCAATCGATACAATGTTATATACCTTTCTTTACTTCTTTACTTCTTCTATATCTTGGTCTTCTATTTTTCTGGCCGGCTTTGCTATTCTGATCCTCTATCATCTTGGTCTGGTCTTGTCGTGGTGTTTCTTGGGGACTTCGGATCTGGTTTCTGTTAGGGATCACTCCTTATCAGAAGCCCTGTGTCATTGTTAGTTTTTAGGTAATAAACACAAGACTTCGATTTACGTTGATATTACTTTATTTCCAAATCCCCAAACCAGACGTCTGCGCAGATCCTTACATCTTGCTAGCTCGGCTTCTAACACCTAACTGACTTAAACTTACTATATACTTAAACTGGAACAGGGTCTTCTATCCTTCCGGTTCTCACGATTTATCCCCGGAAGGTGAGAGTGAGGTCAAGCGCTGTCACTCACTCTCAGGGCCATCAGCTGCACTAATCGCCATTATGATTTCTACACTATTGCCATAATCATTAGGTATCTAATAATTATGTAACACTAACACGGGCTGGTTTCTTCTTCAGTCGATCTAGCGTGATTTTTGTTAATAGGTAGGTTTCCCAAGGCGAAAAAGATGACTTTTAATTTGTAAAATAAAAAGGGTGGGAAAAAAAGCGGCTAAATAAATGCCTATAGACTCCTGAATATCATACTTTTTTTCACAAGCGTAAATGTTGTCTATATTGAAGTTTTCCGTGCGTACCACCAATTTTCCCCGTGAAATTTACCCCCCACTATATTTAACATAATAAAACTTGCATAAAGGTTAATATTATCTTGAATTTTTTTATTCACTCGAAAGAAGAAGCATTAAACAAACTCCTAATGATTTAAAAAAATTTTCGGCTTACAAAAATAATGAAAATTATAAACGAAAAACAATGTTTACATGTTTGCACCATTAAATCAATTGAAGTTATAACTAATGTTTTTTTTTAATTTTATGAGTGAATAAAAAAATAAATTTCACGGGGAAAATTGGTGGTACCCACGGAAAACTTCAATAATAACAACATTTACGCGTGTGAAAAAATGTATGATATTCAGGAGTCTATAGGCATTCATTTGGCCGCTTTTTTTCCCACCATCAAAATTATTCACGAAATCAAAAAACTAGAGCCATATTGGCCTTTAAGCCCGTAGCCTATAAGGGCTGATTCATCTTTGTTGATTTCTCGGGCTTGTTTCTTCTTGTTTTAATTACTCAACAAACAAGTCTTGGTAGTTTTCTTTGATAAATCTTTATTTCCAGAACACAGCCCATAATTCCGATGCGGTGAGACCAACCTATCAAAGCCGAGTCACTACTGACTAAACTAATTCCCAGGTGTCTAATCCGTCTACAGGAAGGTCTGTTGGAATGTCACCGTGGTCACTCATCGGCCCCGCTAAATTTCCACGGGCCCCGTCACTTTTTATCTAATGGACCTTATTCAAAATATTCTATGCAAGTACTTTGCATTCGTGTAGCAATGCATAGTGTCACAAAGTAAAGAATAAAATTACAGTTATTTCTTCTTGTTAATGGATTTCTTTTAAGATGTATCCTCGAGATTTTTGCTCATATTCATTAAGATAAAACCAAACAATTAGAAATCAATAATACCAAGCAAATATTTAATAAAATAAAATTTTTAATATCAATATGCAAATTAGCCCTCTCGTTAACACTGTATACCGCTATTTTGTTGTATATATAAATACAATTGCATGTTATGTGTATGTAAATCCGCCCCTCGTGGTGGGGTCCAGTGGCTTCGGCCCTGGATCTTTACAAGTTTATAGCGTCGATCCCAGGAGGCTATCCCCCAGGCAATACATGCCCCCTTGACTTAAAGGGGCAGGGCTGGGTTTATTGCCCAGCGCCTGAGGCGCCCCCTTGAGGGAGAATGCCGACGGGATCAACGCAATTTTTGTTCTTTCCCACCCATGAGCTTCGGCTTGTGGGTGGGCCCACGTTAAAACGAGGCCTTGTGCCCAGTCCATACAAGTGGGGTATGAGGCAAATACCTGTAAATAAGATCAACAGTATTAATAAAGTAAAACATTTTATTTATAATTGAGTTTTAAATAAAAAATAAAATCATGGAGATTGTGACGTATATAACAAAGGCAATTATGACTTGAGTAGTGATATAGTTTCGGTAACAGACAGACAAATACACAAGCTCCATTATAATAACTAGCAAAATAAAAAACGCCCCCCGGGCGATGTAAAAATAAATTTTTGAATGATATTGCTTGAGGGGGTGGAAGTTAAAAATTAAATGTCGGAGAGTTTGAACCATAAATCATGAAACTTTTGAATTAAGAGTATTTACGGATTCGAAGGAGCCCTTATTTCTCCGTAGTTGAAGGCAAATTGTCGAACAAAGAAGGAACAACACAAAAGTAAATGCAGACAATGTATTGACATAAAATTACATAAAATGTTGCAAATTTAATGGTAATTGCTACCAGACTCATCTGTGGAGGGATTTCTTGTAGTACTGGAGATAACACAGTTTTCTTCTCGTCGGTGGGAAATGTAGTTAAGACGCTTCGTCTCGGTAGTTGTTTTTCCTTTGGTCAGTGTGCGTTCGTACCGGCCTTTCTGTAGTATGCTGGTACGATGCCTTAGACGGAATCTGGTTGTAAGGTTCTTGAGATAAATGGACCCTGTTTTGGGGCTTGGTAATGAGAGCTTGGTCTATGAGAGAACGTTAGTTTTACGTCTCTCCTCCAGTAACGGTTCTTCGATAAGTAGCCCTGTTTTGGGGGTAAGTGATAAGAGCGTTTCTTTTGACGTCTCTCTCTAGTAACGGTTCCCTGATAAGTAGGCCCTGATTTGGGGCTAAATGAGAGAGCGTGTCTTTTGACGTCTCTCTCCAGTGACATATCCTTGATAAGTACGTCCGTCCCGGACGAGGGCCCACAGACTAGTGCCGGGGTTTTGATTCTCGCGCCAATATCCCATTGGCGATTTGTCCCCCTAGTGGCAGGGGAAGATAATTCACATGGAATTTCTGACAGAATCTTACAACACTATTATAGGAAATATTGTTCCAGTTTTCAAACAAATCGGGGTAATTTATGAGGAAGTGCGTCCCGGTCCCCTGCCTCCGAAATTGCAGTCCGGTGAATTTTAAAATAACGACCGACCCAACCTTCGGCGCCACATCAGTGTTACTTGAAAGAAAACAACCAACTTAGGGCGTTAAATGTATTTTTTTGGTGTGGGGGGGGGGTCTCTTTTTGTCTTAATTCGTGTTTATTTATCGTAATTTGTCGTAATTCTGGTTTATTTATCGTAATTTGTCGTAATTCTGGTTTATTTACCGTAATTTGTCATAATTCTTGTTTATTTATCGTAATAAAAAAAATCTTAGTATTTAATAGATAGATAGATAGATAGATAGATATGAAGATGAATAGTTTTGAATATACTGAGATAGATAGATAGATAAACAATAGGTAACACCTATTTTACCCCGTGAAATTTACCTCCCCCCTATATTTAACACAATGAAACTTGCAGAAGCTTGGGATCGTTATTTTAAAATTCACCGGGCAGCAATTTCGGAGGCAGGGGGCCGGGACGCACTTCCCCATAAATTACCCAAAAAATTTTAGAACGAATTATGTTCGAAAACCGTGGTTACACTATATATAAATTAATTGAATTAGCTACTGGCCAAAAAAATCGTATACTACGAGTTTTAAAAGCGAATTAAGAATAATTAAATCTATTATTTAAGGTTAAACTTTGTCTAAATCGATAAGTAGTAGCATATTAAAAAAAAAAAAAGATTTAAAACTATTTGTTTTGGTCAATTTCAACGCGACCCGCCATTTTGGCTGTTTTTCAATGGTTTTAGGTGCTTGTTTACAATTTTAACGTAACATTTGGGATGGGAAAAAAATTTACCAAAAATCAGGTAATTATCCGATTTTAATGAAATTTTCAATATTGATTTAACAATTAATAAATTTTATAATGCATCAGCTATTTTATTTCAAAACTTTAATTTGGTATTTTTGCTATGAAAAATTAATATAAAAAATTCATTTAAAATATGAAAATGCTGATGTTAAGTTTAAAACGTTCTATTTTTAGATTCTAAAAATAAATATCTACTTAATGCAAAATTTATTTTAGGCA
>JALAJA010000112.1:165969-170661 GCA_023376005.1 Doryteuthis pealeii | reverse complement strand
CAGGAGATAACTGTTTGCGAAAGTCCATATGAGATATGCTTGTTTGTGATTTGTAGGCATGCCAGTGTGTTAGAAACACGGAGATCAAAATGATGCTCAAGGTTGCTGTAGTTAAGATGATTAATGACCTTATGAGCGTTTACCAGGTCAGTTGCCAGATGCCAGAGTTTCAACAAATCCATTCCCAGAGCAGCAGGACGTTCAGAATATGGTAGATGCCTGACATAGGACATTTGTTTGGTTGCACGTCTCTGTACAGTTTCTAGGGGGTTAATGTTCTGAGCGAGATAGGGGTTCCAGACTGGTGATGCACATTCCAAGTGTGGCCGCACCATAGCTTTGTACAGCTTTGTGATGTGAACTATTTTTTAAGCACTCATTCTTATAACATAAAATCATTTTTGCACACACCCTACATTAGTAGCATCCGGGGACTTGATGAATAACCTACCTCTCTACCCATACTCCCAATACCCTGCTGAGGCACTCTGGGCGTGAAAGAATGTTCCCGAAAGTCATGTGAGCAGTGCTGTTTTCTGACTTTGTAGGCAAGTTAGAAACACGGAGATCAAAACGGTGCTCAATGTTGCTGTTGTTAAGATAATTAATGACCTTGTAAGATTCAAGGTTGATAATTGAATAACATACAATTCCGACACGTTGTGAGACAAAACATTTAATATATATAACAGCATATGGAAATGATAAGATACATAATGTACAGGAGAATAGAACATGTAAATACATATACAATATTTAGGTATAAACAAGATACCCAAATGTACGTAACATATAAATGTTACAGACATGGAACTAAAGGATAGTCCATGCTGTATAAAGGACTTACAGTAATGTAAGGGAGGGGCAAAAGCCCCACCGAGAAGGGGGGTAGATAGACTCTAGCCCATAGCAGTTCGTTGAAAGATCCAGCTAAAAGAGGAAGCTGCGTTTGAATGAACGCGCCTAACTACCAGAGGTCCCCCTAGTGGGAACAAACAGCAACGCAGCGAGGAGATAACTCTTCCGGCAAAAGGAAGATAATTCCCTACAACCTTATGAGCGTTTACCAGGTCAGTTGCCAGACGCCTGAGTTTCAACGAATCCATTCCCAGGGCAGAAAGACGTCTAGAATATGGCGTAATAATAATAATAATAATAATAATAATAATA
Source organism: Doryteuthis pealeii (assembly GCA_023376005.1). Classification (NCBI taxonomy): domain Eukaryota; kingdom Metazoa; phylum Mollusca; class Cephalopoda; order Myopsida; family Loliginidae; genus Doryteuthis; species Doryteuthis pealeii. The sequence goes on along the minus strand of JALAJA010000112.1, from coordinate 169,491 downwards.
ATAATCCAAGGAGTTCGAACTCGCTTAGCATAATGTCGCAGTCCACCACGTTGGTTACTACGCCATGGTGGACCACCCGTTCTGGAAATTGAGGTAAATGTCAAATATTTTGTTTATTATTTTCTTGATAAAAATAGCAAATGGTCGAAAATCTTTCTGGTTCAGCGGAGATGAGGAAATAAAATCTGTTTTTGTTTTCTGGTTGGAGACATTTCTTCTACTTTCAATTTATGGAATCGTCAGGCGATAAGAGAGAACTAGCAGGACCTGTTGATATACCAGAGTATGATAATTTAATTATTACAACGTTTGATACAAGAAGAAATATACTTTTCGCTCAATTGGCGGAAACTTCTCCCAGAAGAACAGAAAGGATGCCGCAAGGGGAAAAGAGTAACCCACGATTTACTCTATATTGACCAATACATTCTTAAAAAGTAAAAAATAAACGGAAAAATATTGCAATGGCCTGGATTGATTACAGAAAAGCCTATGACATGGTCCCACATACCTGGATTTTAGAATGTCTAAAAATGTACAAAATTTCCAATAACATCATAAACTTCATCAAAAAGCCATGGAAAACTGGCGAGTTCAATTAAAAGCTGGAAAACAATCCCTGGCAGAAGTAAAAATCCAAAGAGGTATCTTCCTAGGAGACTCATTATCACCACGTCTGTTTATTATAGCAATGATGCCGCTCAGTCATATACTTAAAAAATGTACCGGGGGATACAAATTCACTAACTCACAAGAAAAGATAAACAATCTTATGTACATGGATGACATCAACAATTTTGCAAAAAATGAAAAAGAATTTGAGACCTTAGTACAAACTATTAGAATATATAGCCAAGATATAGGGAGAGAATTTGGAATTGAAAAATGTGCTATGCTTGTAATAAAACTGGGTGAAAGAAAATTAATGAATGGAATACAACTTCCAAATCAGGAAATTATAAAATCACTTGATGAAAATGAAAGCTACAAATACTTAGGAATTTTAGAAGTAGATAATATCATGTAAGCAGAAATGAAAGGAAAAGTTAAAAAAGAATATCTCAGGAGAACTAGAAAACTTCTAGAAACCAAACTCAACAGCAGAAATCTGATCAAAGGAATCAATACCTGGGCCGTCCCCATTATAAGATACTCATGACCATTCTTAAAATGGACAAAAGAAGAACTTAGACGGATTGACCAAAGGACGAGAAAATTAATGACCATGCACAAGGCTCTCCACCTAGAGATGATAGAGATAGATTATATGTGTCAAGAAAGGAAGAGGGAAGAGGTCTTGCCAACATAGAGGAATGCGTAGAAACCACAATCCAACAACTTGAAGATTACACAAGAAAAAACAAAGACAAACTACTTATGGCTGCCAACAATAGTAGAAGCGACAGATGGACAATCTGAAAAACAACAAAGACTAGAAAACAAAAATGGGAATAAAAACAATTATATGGACGCTTCAAACGACAAATTGAAGAGGTTGCACATGAAAAGATTTGGACATGGTTAAGAAAAGGAAACCTCAAAAGAGAAACTGAATCACTTATAATTTCTGCACAAGATAATGTCATAAGGACAAACTACATCAAAGCGAAAATTGATAGGACCCAACAAAATAGTAAATGTAGACTTTGCGGGAATATAGATGAGACTGTAAACCATATACTCTGCGAATGTAGCAAACTAGCACAACGAGAATACAAAACTAGACACGACTGGTTAGGGAAGGTGATCCACTGGGAATTATGCAAAAAAAATAATTTTGACCATACAACAAAATGGTATATGCATAAACGAAATGCATAAAATTCTCTGGGACTTTGAAATAAAACGGATCACCTTATCCCAGCAAGAAGACCAGACCTAGTGTTGATTAACAAAAAAGAAAGAACTTGTCAACTGGTGGATTTTGCAGTGCCAGCAGATCACAGGGTGAAGTTAAAGGAAAATGAAAAAATGGACAAATATCTGGATCTTGCCAGAGAACTGAAAAAGTCATGGAATATGAAAGTGAAATTGATACCAATTGTAGTTGGTGCACTTGGAACAGTCCCAAAAGGATTAGAAAAGGGCTTGGAAAGTATGGATATCAGAGGAAGGATTGAAACCATTCAGAACACTGCACTGCTGCAATCTGCCAGAATACTCAGAAGAGTCCTGGAGACCTGAGGAGACTTGCTGTCACTCAGACTCCAGTGAAAGACCATCAGCTAACACCTATGTGAAAACTCAAAAGGAGTAAATAATAATGACAGTAAAAACGGATCACCTTATCCCAGCAAGAAGACCAGACCTAGTGTTGATTAACAAAAAAGAAAGAACTTGTCAACTGGTGGATTTTGCAGTGCCTGCAGATCACAGGGTGAAGTTAAAGGAAAATGAAAAAATGGACAAATATCTGGATCTTGCCAGAGAACTGAAAAAGTCATGGAATATGAAAGTGAAAGTGATACCAATTGTGGTTGGTGCACTTGGAACGGTCCCAAAAGGATTGGAAAAGGGTTTGGAAAATCTGGAAATCAGAGGAAGGATTGATACCATTTAGAACACTGCACTGCTGCAATCTGCCAGAATACTCAGAAGAGTCCTGGAGACCTGAGGAGACTTGCTGTCACTCAGACTCCAGACGCTGATGTGAAAACTCAAAAGGAGTGAATAATAGTTGCTTAGATGCCAAAATTCACGAAAAAATTAATTACAGCAGTCAATAAAGACCACTTAAGCAACAGTAGGTACTATAAACAGACTGAGGCCTGTATGCCATTTGTTTAACAAATGGTAACTTAGTGTTTTTGTTTTTTTTTGGAGTGAATATTCTTGTCGGCCATTATACGTACGATCGGAAGAATTCAGGTATAAAAAGGCGAAAACCATTGGAATCCGGATGTGAAACCAAAAAACATTTTGCGGTCGAAGAAATTCTCATTGAATATGGGGGTGTGGACCATTCTGTGCAAATTCTTAAACAGGTGGAACCATAATTAACAAGAAAAGATCAAGTAACGAAAATCTAATGACCCTTCTCAAAATTTATTGGTTTGGTTTGGGTTTATTTCTTTTTTTTAAATGACATATCAACCTTCGTGAGTTATCTAATGCCAAAGCCATCCTTGTAGAAGAATAGTAGTAACACTATTTAACCCATAGTTGGGAGAATGTTATACTGGTTATAGAGAAGTAGACCTAAAAATATTATATATGGTTTGATTTCTTTTTTTTTAACAGAATATCAACCTTCGTGAGATCTAATGCTAAAGCCATCCTTGTAGAAGAACAGTACTATTTAACCATAGCCGGATGGACGAGGGGTTTCGTAGTTCTCCCAAGGGTATTAGTCTGAAAGTGATCAGTACTACTGTATGGCTGCATCAATTGGACCCTAACGAAGCTAGATGAAAGCTTGTGATACTATGGTTGAAGACGAACATGGTCAGAATAAATACAAATAAATAAATAAATAAGAAAGAGAGTAGGTTAAGGCCGGCATAAATAAAAGGGTCGGGTGGC
>JALAJA010000112.1:143469-160969 GCA_023376005.1 Doryteuthis pealeii | reverse complement strand
ACCTACCATCAGCTCATTAGTGCTGCTCATACGCTGAATTGGTGAGCGTCGATATCGAACCAGGAACCTTGTGATTCCTACAATAGTTAGCAAACTAAACTTGCAAGCTATTACTGGTGAGTTTAAGTCTCACTGGGTGCTCCATATATAGTGGCCTTGTGCCACAACTAAACAAAATGGTTGAGGCATCTCATCCTGGTGTAGTAATTAAAGTCTCTGGGGTATCCTATTATGAACATCAGCTGAGCAGCGAAAGAGTCTATCCCCTTTTCACTAGCACTAGACCAGAGAGATTGTTTTGCTGGGGTGGAGCTAGGTGTGGCGCTCCACCGTCAGCTCCTAGATGCTTTACCACACAGATCAGATTAGCTGTGCTACTCATGCACTCATGCCTATCACCTTTTTTGCTTGTGCTAGACCAGGGAGATTGTTTTGCTGAGGTGGAGCGCCACACATACCGTCAGCTCCTAGATGCTACTGAGTTGGCGAGGACTGGTATCGAACTCGGAAACTTGCGATTCCTAGGCTAATCTGAGCTAAACCAGTCCTTCGTGGTGTAACGGTTAGCAAGCTAGTCTCGCAGATCCATTACTACTGGATAGCGAGTTCGATCCTTGCTATATGCCCATACTTGGAAACTTGTCAAATCCTAGCCGTAGTGAATGGGGGTGCATGGTGTATCGCCGCAGGAAATGGACCCAGTGACTCGTGTTCAAATCCTTCACAAGGCTCTTTGCGTTTCACATGGCGCTAATAACCTTGGGAAAGGTATGCATCTGGATGATCCATGGATCCTACCTGAAGTCAGTCAGTCAATCAACAATTCTCTCTCTCTCTCTCTCTCTCTCTCTCTCTCACACACACACACATACACACACACACACACTTCCTTTATCCTCTTACTATTTCTCTCTCTCTCACACACACACGCACACATGCACACATGTACAGTCAGTCAGTCAACAATTGGTTTGAACAATGTGACTGGCCAAGCAGAACTGAACCAGTGTCATGACAACTGGTACTTATGGAAATTCAGAACAGTCCACCCATGCATTTGGGTGATTCCATTCCCTGAGTCCTGATTGGCTGTTTGGTTTGTAGGATCCTCTGAGGCTCCATAAATCCTGCCACTTTGCAGTGGTCTTTACAGCATACCAGAATCGTATTTCAGTTACGACTGCTTGCTGTCTTGTCTTGCCAATTCGACGGTAATTGGACTTAGTATGATTATTCTACACTACCTGTAGTGAACGGGTTGGGTGCATACCCGTGCGTCCCATCGTGGTATAATAGTTAGCAAGCCACTCTCGCAGATCCATTACTACTGTATAGCTGATTCGACCATACTTGAGACCTTGTGACAGATCCTGGCCGTGGCAAAAGGGTTGGGTAAAAGAGGGCATCCCGTCATGGTGAAATGGTTAGCAAGCTAGTCTCGCAAATCCATTACTACTGAATAGCGAGTTCGATTCTCGCTGGATGCCCATACATGCCACTGTGTGTCATATTCCACAACATATACTCAAAGTACGATGGATTACAGACAAACACACAATCTCCATTATGATAAGATATATGTACAGGGTGCGAAGGATTAACAGTGAGAGAGAATTACATCAATATATATATATATATATATATATATATATATATTTATTTATTTAATTTGCTGAGTTTTTAAAGATCAATGTTTATTATAAACAGTTACCCAGGTTTCATGCTAGGGAGCAATCATCAGGCTGTTGAGTTAGATCCCATGGTGTTTATTGAAGATCTTTTCTTAATGTCACATTCTGGACCGCAAATAACGTCGGTTGCTTTCGCGGACGCTAGTGCACTTCGGATTAACCTAGGTAGCTGTTTATAATAAACATTGATCTTTAAAAACTCAGCAAATTAAATAAATATTAGCTCTCACAATTTGTGATTGAGCACTGTATTTTCTTTGTTTCATCACAAAAAAAAATTGTTTTTTTATATATATATATATATTATATATATATATATATATATATATGTGTGTGTGTGTGTGTGTGTGTGTGTAAATAACTAAAGGAATTGTGACTTGAGTAGTGATATTTATATTTACCAACCCCTTCGCACGAGTGGGATGTGACACAAGGTCAATTTCTTAAGCGGAGTTTAACAGGTTTGAATTCAGAGTTTTCCTTCTCCTAGACCGGTTGCTTGACCAAGGTTTAAAGAGCCCAGTCTGCTCTACTATTTATCCCGAGCTGGAGGGAGAGTAGGATTCATACCTTTCCCAAGGGTATTAGCGCTAAGTGAAATGCAATTACCACATCCAGGAATTGAACTCGAGGCGACGAGTCCATTTCCCATGACTTTAACCATTACACCACGCGCTTCCAAGTAGCTTGAGTAGTGATATAGTTTCGTTTACAGACAAACACACAATCTCCATTATAATAATAGATACATATATACGGGGTGCGATGGGTTAACAGTGAATTTGAAGCTATCAATCAGCCCTTTTTGTCGATGGCAGATCTGACCCACGAGTGTCCCTGACCCCTAGTCTATTGAGAGAACACCCACCCCCCAAAAGTCGGCCACTAAATATCTTCTATTCATTGATCGACAAATATTATTAGGATTGTTGTTTTATGGCCCCTTAGGATGGTGAATAATTGTAGAAATTGCAACGTCGAAGCATCCAGGTTCAAATCCTGGGCGAGGGTGTTTGCATTTCACGTAGCACTAATACACTTGGGAAAGCTATGTATCCACCTACTCTCCCCGCAGCTTTAACCTTGATTAGGCAACCAGTCTATGAGAAGGAAACCCGTCACACTCCACTTAAGAAATTGACGATGAGACACATCCTGCTCGTGGGGAGGGGTTGATAAATATAGGTAGGAAACAGACGATTCCATTCTCATTATTTAGGTGATATATGACATAAAGTGAGTTAAATTCTTTTCAATATTTTGTGGAGTTAAGTGAGTTTTTAGGGTGCTGCACTTGCACAATCCTGTGTTTTGCCAAAAATCCGATATAAAAATAATTTATAATAACTAATGATGGCCAACTCCTTTCAACCGAAACAAAAGCCGGAATTTCAAGAAAGAGAAAACATGCAATAAAATAAAATAAAAAAGGGTTGGTTGTTTAAATAGGACAGTTTCCACTATTATACTCTAGCCTATATCCGCGCTTCTCAAAATGGTGGTACGCGTACCCCGGTGTTCGTACATAAGTCATCGACTACCGGTCCATGGCGAGTTTTGAATTTCACATTCACATTCAATAAATAAGGAGAGGTTTTTTTTAAAAGCAAAATATTTGTTCAGAACCCTAACCCTAACCCTAATTCTAACCCTAATCCTAACCCTAAACCCAACCCTTTAAAAAAAAAAAAGCAAAATATTTTTTTAAAATGCAAAATATTTTTTCAGAATCCTGACCCTAACCCTGACCCTAATTCTTACCCTAATGTTAACTCTAACACCAACTCTATGTTGTTGTTTTTTTGTGAAAAAAGCAAAATATTTTTTTAGAATCCTAACCCTAACCCTAACGCTAATTCTAACCTAAAGTTAACCCTAAGCCCAACTCTATCTTGGGTTTTTTTCTTTTTTTTTAAAAAAAGCAAAAATATCTTTCAAATGCAAAATGTTTTTTCAGAAACCTAACACTAACTCTAACCCTTGTACGCTCTTTTTTTGGGGGGGGTCAGTTTTGAGTCAGGCAGGCGCCCGCTGCCTGACTCAAAACTGATAGTGTCGTCTGAATAGCAGCAGAGATAGAAAATAGCCAGGGACCCACATCAGTGAATCTAGTAATCGACTTGGAGTTAAAATAACTTTTTTGCCATCTGACATAGAGCCAAGTGTTCACTACTCCACCACAACCTACACAAGTGTCACAACCTTCTCTTCCATCAGCGTCCTGTTATCAAACTTTGTGTGTGTTTTTTTTATCCTTGTGAACCTGTCTCTGACACGTGCTCTTCGAATCGACCAGCACAGAATATCGCAACATTGGGGTCATAGACATTGTGCAACAAAGGTGCAGTGAGTGTAGACCGGATATTATCACACTATGCATATATAATAATATGACACAAATACGGCACCGGTCCGTGGCATATTGGGAAAATATCGTGCCGGTACGCCATATGAGAAGCACTGGCCTAGAGGATAAAATTCTGTGATGCTAAACAAGGACTGACTAATCTTCGCTAGGGGTCATTCCATATCAATTCATCTATTTCAAGACAGGATAAACTCTGAAGGCTATACAACTCTCTATTTTAAGACAGAATACACTCTGATACAACGCAGGACGGATCAGCGGACAAGGATTAAAAATGATACTACTTCTTTCTACTTCAAGAAAGGAGCCAACCTAATTCCTCAGGGGATCTCCACAGTAAAACTACTTTTCACCTACAGCCCTAAAATAGCCACACGTATCGTAACATATCTAACCTACGTAAATAGACTTCGTTTGTGGTTCGAATCCAGACAAAGTCAAAATAATCAAGACCATTTCTCTTTTTTATTTTTATTTTTTTTTTTTTGGGGGGGTATCTCTCTCTCTCTCTCTATATATATATATATATATATATATGACTAATTAATCCCCAGTCATAAACACCCCCCCTCTAAGACGATGAGAAGAACTGAAACTGAATCTTTCAGTATTTCTCAGAAAAATTGTATATAAAACCTCATGAATTTTCTGTTTACCTTTTTCAATAAAGTTAACGGTTTGATCAAACTCATATATATACACAGATACCTGTGGGTAAAATAGATCTATAACCGCAAAATGACCGATTTTAAGTCCTCTCTTTACCAACTATATATATATATATATATATATATATATATATATATATTAATCTATTCTGTTCATATCTAGCTGGCTACCTAGGTCAGTCTGATCATATCTATCTATCTATATCTATCTATATTAGTCTGTTCGTATCTCTATATATTTGTTTAGTCTATTGATTTCTATCTATCTATCTATCTATCTATCTATCTTAGTTTGTTCATATCTATCAATCTGCCTTTTTAACTTTTATATCATCTTTCTGTTTTTTTTATCATATATTATTCGTATATTGGATATTACTTCTACAAGACTTGCCAGTTCCAAAGGAAATTTCTCTCGACAAAGATCAACTTATCATGTTACTCTTGAGATCTGGCCCAAATTCTTTTTTTAATCCCGGGGGGTAGGAAAAGGGGCTTCCGGGGGGTAGGAAAAGACTTTCACGGCTAGAAATGCAGCCACAACATTCGTTTTAAGCCCTTCGTAAATCCTACAAAAGATAAACTCAGCGAGCGAGGGGGGGGGGTATTTTTCGATTTTTTTCTTTTTGTTCTTCGTCCATTTCTAACCCACATCTGAAAATCTCCCCGGGGTGATATCTTTCTTTCTGTGTCAACAGAAAGAAATGAATATTCCCAATCCTTTTATTTGTTTCGGCGTTGGGGTAGGGGATAAAGCCCCACCCTAGTAATAACACCATTAGGTCATAGATAGGGTCAAAAGAGAGAGAGAGAGAGAGGGAGAGAGAGAGAGAGGGGGGGGAGATTCTCTCCCACAAAACAATATATATCACAATGCCCGATTTTTGTATGTTATCGTAACTCAGCAATAGATGGTATATCGTAGCACTGTTTTTGTTAGAGCAATCATCATCATCATGTTGCTCAAGCAGCACGGATATCCATGACAATCTCTCGCCAACCTTCCCTATCATTCATTGCCCCTGGGAGGTCTTCTGCACAGCAACCAGCATCCTCGCATAGTTGGTTAATGTAGGTCCTAGGTAAGCGGCCCACATTAGTATGTCTATGTGTTGGCTTCCAAACGAGAACGTCGCTTATGAGCTCGTCTTTGCTTCTCCAACAGTGTCCTGCATGCCTAGTCCGTCTCACTCGGATGGTTTGTGAGATAGAGGGCAGGTGGCCATACAGCTGCTTCCTTGTGGTATATCCACAGGTCCTGCTAGCTGGAGGTATAAAGTTGTATATTTTGCAAATATGAAATTCATCTAACTGAACTATCGGGTTAATTTTATGCCCACTCATAAGAATTTGTGATTTGCTAGTTTGGTGAAGCTCATTATTATACATTCACAAAGAAAAAGATTCTTCTATCTTTTATTCAATTAATTTTTATCAGGCTAACATCTTTATTTTTGTTGTTTATATCACAGGATTTTAGTTGATTAACACCTTCACCCAAATTATATAGATTCTCTAAAACATTGTGATAAAAACAACAAAGATGAGGATACTAATCCAAAAGAATCATTGTTGAATAACAATATGTCACCTAACAAATGAAGAAATTACCAAAGATTGTAGCCAATAAAAATGATTACCATACAATGTCAGCTTCAGGGTTTAATTTGATTGGATATTCAAGGTTTAATTATTGGATATTAAAGGTTTAATTTGATTGGATATTCAAGGTTTAATTTGATTGGATATTCAAGGTTTAATTTTTATTGGATATTAAAGGTTTAATTTTATTGGATATTAAAGGTTTAATTTGATTGGATATTAAAGGTTTGATTTTTATTGGATATCCAAGGTTTAATTTGATTGGATATTAAAAGTTTAATTTGATTGGATATTCAAGGTTTAATTTGATTGGATATTCAAGTAGCTTTGCAGAAATTCTCTAAATCTGTTGAGTTTGATCTTCATAGATATAACCAATCGAAGGAATAGAATTATTGCAATCTATGGAGAGCTGAATAGTAGGTGCGGTACTCCAGACACAAATAACAATCATACGGTTCTAGCCCTAGTGAAAAGGGGATAGACTCCTTCACTATGCATGTATGAGGGTGGATCAATAAGTTTGTTGCCCACCACAGTTATTAGATGAATTTCAAGCTCAGTTGGTAGAGCATTCGACTCAAAACCAAAAGGTTCCGGGTTCGATACCATCTATCGCTAACTCAGTGTATAAGAAGCACAGTTTGGATGAGGTTCAATTCATAGTACCCCTTCATTGCCATTACTCTCAGGTCCACTCTGACTTGGACTGGTAGTACCTGTTAGGGTCCATCTATAGGTTAAATAGTTTTAAAATAATGAGTTTTTAAAAAATGCGTTTTTAAAAAAAATGAGCTTTTAAAAAATTGCATACCCAATAAGAATGAATAAAACAAAAACGTCTTTGGCATTAAATAACGCAACAAGGGTTGACATGCCGTAAAATCCAACCAGCCAGCCCATCAAGAATGAATAAAACAAAAACGTCTCTGGCATTAAATAACCCAACAAGGGTTGACATGCAAATTTACCAAATATTTCTGAATACCGTAGACAGGTATCGTCCACCAATCAAAGGCTTTATTCAAATTATTCGATATCAATTGAATAAAATGATGTACTTTACAAGAAAATTGAACTGATTTAAAACACTGACTTACTTGTAGTGCACGGGTATTGACCTCTGTTGACCCCCGAATGTGGAACAACATGTTTGGTTCTTCTGGTTCATCCGAATTGCTGCCAGCACCCTGCACGAATGAAAGATAATACATAATAGAATGAAATTTACCAATTTATATATATATATATATATATATATATATATATAATATTATTATTATTATTATTATTATTATTATTACTAGCAAATATATGCACCCTCCGGGTGCAAGTATTTAAGTTTTAATATAATAAAATATCATATTAAATTAGAAAGGCTAATGAAACTGAATAAGAATTCAGATAAAAAGATTTGGAACAGAGGGGGTATGATTGAAAAATAGAACAACTTTGAAACTAACTCTTCCATCAATTTCCGTTACTCCCGTCTTTCATTGGTAACTTTTCCTAATTTAACTATTTAATTAAAATAGGAAGTAAAGAATAATATTACAGTTATTTCTTCTTGTTCAGGGATTTCTTTTAAGATTTATCCCCGAGATTTTTGCTTATATTCATTAAGATAAAACTAAACAATTAGAAATCAATAATACTAAGCATATATTTATTAAAATCAAATTTTTAAGATCAATATGCAAATTAGCCTTCCCATTCATACTGTAAACTCTATTTTGTTATATATAAATACAATTGCATGTTATTAGATGTAGATGATGGTCAAACAGTCTTAATTGATGTAAAAAACAATTTTTAATAATTGAATTTAAATAAAAAATAAATCATGGAGAATTGTGTTATAACTAAAGGAATTGTGACTGTATATGTAAATATTTTGGCTACAGACAGACAAACCCACAATCTCCATTATAATAAGATTTCATATTGGTAAAAAAAAAAGTAGTTACATATTTAAACATTATGGAATTCAAATGAGACATTGACTCCCCCACCCACCGTTTAGTGAAACGTTTTCTTCGGCTTTAACTAAACACAACTAGGCTGACTTTTCTGTTAGGTCGGAAAATTAAAATGGAAAGTTTTTTTGGTACCCAATGACAGTTTAACTGCAGTCTATGAATTAACATTTGCGAATTGGGTTACGGTTTTAGGAATTAAGGTTGTTTTTAATTACGTATTGCTTTAAAAAAAAAACAAATCACTATACATTTAATATGTTGAAAAATATTTTTTAAACTAGTTTAATTGAAATTATACATTGCATACTAACACAAACCAACGTCTATAATAGATTCAATAATCAATTTCAATAGTTAATTAGAATATATAGAATAGACGGACATACATTACACACAACTGCCCTTTATATATGTATAGATAACCCCGGACATAATACACAACAACTGCCCTTTATATATGTATTATAACCCCGGACATACATACACACAACTGCCTTTATATATGTATTATATACCCCCGGACAAATACACACAACTCCTTTATATATGTATATATAACCCGGACATACATACACACAACTGCCCTTTATATATGTATGATAACCCGATACATACACAACTGCCCTTTTATTGTATAATAACCCCGGACATACATACAACAACTGCCCTTATATATGTATAGATAGCCCGGACATACTATACACACAACTGCCCTTATATATGTATTAGATAACCCCCGGACATACATACACACACAACTGCTTTATGTAACTGTATAAAAGAAAAGATTCAACTTGAACTTTGATTCACCAGAAGATCAGCTTTACTCTTTTTAATTCTCTCCTCAAACACGATTTTCCACGAAACCGAAACTAGAGTAAACAAAAACAAAATTGGGCTGTGTTTACTTGAAGTGTTTTGTTATGATTTCTAGCCACCAAGGCCAACATGAAAATGTTGAATTTACTCAAGGGCGGCTCTTGTCACCAACGCTTATCTTACACTGAGAGGACCTGGGATATACCAGAATTATAGAGCACGCTTATATAGTTCAATATGAAAAGTATAATATCTTGATTTAACTCTCTTTACTGGGAGGGATAGATATACCAATTAATATATAAGAGCTATTGCTAAATAGTTCAATATGTAAAAAGTATAATAATCTTGTCTTAGCCGGACCTGTGGAATATACCACAGTACGATAATTTAATCTTAATTCATATATGTTTACTTAAGAGCTATTGCTAAATAGTTCATATGTAAAAAGTATAATAATCTTGACTGCAGGACCTGTGGATATACACAGTATCGATAATTAATCATACATCATGTATAGTTTTACTAACGCTATTGTTAAATAGTTTCAATATGTAAATGTATAATAATCTGATAGCAGGAACCTGTGATTACTACCGTATAAATTTGTATTTTGCAACATTTGAATTATATTTACTTAAAGCTATGCAAACTAGTTCAATATGTAAAAAGTATAATAATCTTGATTTAATCTCTTTACTGGGAGAGACCGTGTAGAATACAATATATAAAATATATAAGAGCTATTGCTAAATAGTTCATAATGATAAAAAGCATAATATCTTTGTCTAGCCGACCTGTGGATATACCACAGTATGATAATTTAATTATACAACATTTGATATATTTACTTAAAGCTATGCCAATAGTTCAATATGTAAAAGGTTTATAATAAATTGATTTAACTCTCCTTTACTAGCCGGACCTGTGGTTATACCACAGTATGATAATTATTATTACAACCTTTATATGTTTACTTAAGAGCATATGCTAAATAGTTCAATATGGTGAAAAGTATAATAATCTTGATTTAACTTTCTTTACTGCGGACTGTGGATATACACAGTAGGATTATTTAATCATTACATCATTTTAATATGTTACTTAAGAGCTATTGCAATAGTTCAATATGTGAAAAGTATAATAATCTTGACTAGCAAGACCTGTGATATACCATGTATGATATTCTAATTATTAACAACGTTCGATATATTTACCTTAAGACTATGGGAATGTTCAATATTGTAAAAAATCTAATAATCTTGAGAGCAGGAATGTGGATGTACCACAGTTTGATTAATTAATTATTGCAACATTTGATATGTTAACTTAAGAGTATTGCTAAATAGTCATATGTAAAAGTAAAATAATTCTCTCTCTCTCTCTCTTCTCTCTCTCTCTCCTCTCTCTCTCTCTCTCTCTCTCTCTCTCTCTTCTTTTCATCTTTCATTATGTTCGAGCGAAACAGATTAGCATTATTTACTTCCTCGCGCTCACCCTCTCTTTATATATTCCCTACTTTCTTTCTTGATAGATTCTTAGTTTGTTGGTTTGTTTTGCTTTTACGGATATCAACCTCACTGGCTCATTTAATGTCGATAAAGTTTTAAAATAAATCAATTTAATGGATAATCAATTTTTTTATAAATACATTTTTCTATTTAACACAAGATGGACCCTAACAGTTACTACCACTCCGGGTCAGAGTGGACCAGGGAGCAATGGTGATGAAGGGGTGCTCCACATTCCCCAAACCTCAAAACTGGAACCTCACCATCAGATAGAGTTTAACGTCATTCCCAGGACTATGTAGACCCTCAGTCACCGCCTTCTAGCACCCATATGATATAAAGGAGTTGGGGCTGTGCCATAAGGGCAATAGGGTTTGGGAAATCATATAGGTGCTAGGTTGATGTGACCAGCCGATGATGGAGGGGGCCTCTTCGACCGCCCGTCTATAGCCAAGATAGGGCCAAGTGGATATATAGCTTTCTTAGTAAATTCAATTTTAAACATAAATGGCGGATTTCAATAGGAATCCTCCTAACACAGAGTCACATGCGCAGTTGAGAATTGTATCATTCCGTCTGTATTTCCCGAGGGTTGTGTGATACCAGTGGAGAGGGTGTGACGCTAATGGTGTTAGAAAGAGAAAAAAAAGCAGGGAGGTCGGGCGGATGTAAAAAAAAAAAAGGTTAGGAAAGTTTCAACATTCGATACTTCTAAGCTATGTCAGCAGACATTCAGATTTTTGGTTTATGACCGACCCAAAGAAACTTTATATATATATATATATATGTGTGTGTGTGTGTGTGTGTGTGTGGTGTGTGGTGTGAGTGAAATTTTGATACATTTGTTTCATTTTACATGGAACTCTCGCCATCCGAAACACACAGACACATAATACATACACACCATACATGTATAGAGATTATATATATATATATATATATATATATATATATATATTAATATAATATTATATAGTATCAATTACCGGCTTTATAAACTATATATTTACATATGTAATTTGTTTCAATATAATATATATATATATATGTGTGTGTGTGTGTGTGTGTGGTGTGTGTTTGTGGTGTGTATGTGTGTGTTGTGTGCGTGTGAAATGTTGATACATTTGCTTCATTTTACATAGCCTTCTTTCTCGCTATCTCGAAACACACATACACACACATACATGTATGGAGATAAATTTATTATATATATTATTATATATATATTATATATTATATAATATATATATGCTATATTATATACATGTTGACTGTATATATATATATATATATATATATAATATATATATATATAGTATCCAATTACACTAAACTATATATATATGTCTATAATAGTCTGTATATACACATATACATATATATTAGAGACCACACATAGTTTACAAATATATATACCTATAAAGTTTACATGCATGTGGTGTAGGTGTGTATGTGTGTGTATGTGTGTAGTTTATTTTTATATGTACATAATCTGTAGATTTATAGTCAGCATATACATTTACATATATATATACATTTATATGTTATATATATATATATATATTATATATATTATATATATATATGTATAGTACACCTATATATATGTATTTATATAGTATACACAACACACTTATATGTGTGTGAATAGATTCAATATATAGATATCTTATTATATATACACATTATATATATATATACATATATATATATGTGCAGACTATATACATATTATATATATATATATATATATATATATTGTGTGTGTGGTTTGTGTGTGTGTGTGTGTGTACAATGTTATGCTGACTAGATATATAATATATATGTAATATATATGAACTACACACACACATGCACACACACTCATATATGCAAACTTATTGGAATAATACCATACATATTTTATAAATTTATTAATTATATATTTATATTATATACGTATATATATATTATATATTATATATTATATATATACCTATAAAGTTTGCATATATGTGTGTTGTGTGCGCAGTGTGCGCATGTGTATGTGTGTGTGTATATGTGTGTGTCTAGTATAATATTAATTAAAGAGAGAAAGACTATCTGAAATACATATGTATACACACATATATACCTATATATATAAACTATTATACATAGCGTTCGGCTAGAAACCACAAGTTCCTAGTTCGATACCGGTCCTCGCCAACTCAGCGTATGAGTAGCACAGGAATCTATGCGGTAAAGTAGAAGCTGATGGTAGGTGTGGCGCTTCACTCAGATGCTAAAACATTCTCCTTGGTCTAGCGCTATTTAAAAGGGGTAGACTCCCTTGCTGACTGGCTGGTACCGACTTTAGGCCGCCGCGACGATTTACTTACTTATATATACATATTTTATGGAGGCGCGTGGTTGATGGTTAGAGGTCGTAGGAAAAGGACTCGTCAACGCGAGTTCATTCCTGGACGAAGCTGTTGGAATTACACATGGCGCTAATACCCTTGAGAAAGGTATGAATCCTACTCTCCCTTCCAGCTATGGGTAAATACAGGAACAGACTGGGCTCTTTAACCATGGCTAGATAACCAGTCTAGGAGAAGGAAACTCTGAATTCAAACCTGTTAAACTCCGCTTTAGAAATTTGACCTTTGTTCACATCCTGCTCTTGCAGAGGGGTTGTAAATATATATATACATATATATATTATAGTCTGTATACACACACACATACCACATAGATATATATATATATATATATATATTATATATATATATATATCGAGAGACACATATACTTTGCATATATATATATATACCTATAAAGTTGCATATATATATTGTGTGTGTGTGTGTGTGTATGTGTGTATGTATGTGTGTGTATGTGCGTGTATGTATGTGTTGTAGTATGTATGTGTGTGTATGTATATGTGTATGTGTATGTATGTGTATGTATGTGTGTGTATGTTGTATGTGTATGTATGTGTGTGTATGTATGTGTGTATGTGCGTGTGTTATGTATGTGTGTATGTGTGTGTGTGTGGTGTGTGTCAGACGTAATATGTTCCACTTTCTCAAAATTGAAATTTCATTCTTCCATTTTTTCGTCATTCTTTAATTTCCTTTGACACTTTTACTTCCCCCCACCCACACACCCGACCAAACCCCCCACCCACACACACACACACATTTGTTCATTCGACTCAACAACACCTCCCCCCACCCCACACACATTATACTTCTTTTCCTCCTTTCTTTCTTTCCTCTTTCTTCTTTCTTTCTTTTACGACCGCCGTTACTTAACCCACACACGAGGCAATCATTTTGACCCTTAAAATCCACACACGCACACAAACAAAAAGGGATCAGTTCGCCTACAGTGCCGAAATCCCCAAAGGATCAAAACTTCCAGATCATAAAAATCCCCTAAAGGGGATCAAATTGTCCACAGTGCCAAGATCCCCCCCCCCTCAGAGGGGAATGAATTACCACGTCGCTAAAATCACAGTTCTAAATCTGCAAAAATGATAAAGGTTTGGTTTTCTTTGTTTTAATGACAATTCAACACTGTGGGTTATTTAATGTCAAATCCTTCCTAGATAGATAGATAAATAGATAGATAGATAGATAGATAGATAGATAGTAGGTAGGTAGATAGGTAGGTAGATTTGAAAAGATAGATTAATAGATATATGGATTTAGAATATAAGACGGACAATTAGATTGATTAGATAGATAGATAATGACGGAGAGATAGATAGACAGATGAATAGATAGATTTGAAAATAATAAGATTTATATATATAATATATTATATATATATATTTATATAATTATTATATATATATATGAATATAAGATATATATATATATATATTATATATATATATTAGAGAGAGGAGGAGAGAGAGAGAGAGAATAGATAGATAGATAGGAAAAGACTGAAACAGATATTATATATATACACATAAATGGACATATTATATATTATATATAATATATATATGACATTTTTCTCGATTTGTTTAGCCTTACATTTGAACATATATTGCCCGCCTAAATTCATTAACTATTAACTAATTAATTTTCAATTAAGCACATATCTCCAAAAATTGTCGGCTAAAAGGCCATATCCAAAAATAAAACATTGTTTGTTTATTTACTTTCATATTATTATATATATATTATATATTATATATATGTGTGTTGTGTGTGTGTGTGTGTGTGTGTGTATTTGTTATATATTATATTATATATATATATAATATATATATAAATAGATGGAAATTAATCCGACAGTATGAAATTTAACATTTTTGAAAAACAAATGATGTTATTAATTGCTGACAGAAATCTGTTTCGACCAAATCGATAAACTGGTCTTCTTCAAGAGCAACATAGACGGGAAAAGAAAAATATCCGTTAGAAGACTGCGTTCATTTGTAAACAGTCTTCTAACGGATATTTTTCTTTCCCGTCTATGATGCTCTTGAAGAGACCAGTTTATCGATTTGGTCGAAACAGATTTCTGTCAGCAATTATATAACATCATTTTGTTTTTTCAAAAATGTTAAATTTATATATATATATATATATATATATATATATATATTATATTATATATATATATATATAATATATATTTGGTTGTTATTGGCATCCTTCGGTCTACTAAAGACGATGGTTTAGTGTCACTATTTTTATCTGCATCTGAGTGAGTGGCTGAACAGACCAATTTTTGAATGGCAATCTCTGGTGCAGTGACTGCAAACAACAGTGATGCTTGCTGGAGTTGCTGATGTCTCTCCTTCCTTCTGGCTCTCTTTTCAGTGGCGGCTTCTTTCCTCTCTTTCTCATTCCTTTTCATTCCTTGTTTGACAGAGGGGACCCAGGTCGCACGATTTTCTGCACAAACTTCCCATGTCCATATATATATATATAATATATTATATTATATTATTTACCGTCCTTGCACGAGCAGGATGTGACACAAGCCAATTTCTTAAGCGGAGTTTAACAGGTTTGAATTCAGAGTTTTCCTTCTCCTAGATGGTTACCTAACCAAGGTAAAGAGCCCAGTCTGTCCTACTATTTACCCATAGCTGGAGGGAGAGTGAATTCATACCTTCCAAGGGTATTAGTGCAAAGTGTCCATAAATGTCCCTTTATCTATCTCTATCTATCCCAATCTCTGCTCATCTATCTATCTCCTATCCCGTTTACTTTTGTAATCTCGCACATCTTCAGACACAAGACTTCCTTGTTACTTGTTAATACTATAAATTATAACAAATAACTCTGAGGTCATTCGGCATTAAATCTGACCTACTATTGTAAATACATACTTTGTTTTTTCATACAATCAATCTTTTAGTGGGTCTTTTTAAAAGCACTAATATATATATATACATACATACAGGGTTGTATTTTCCTAGTACCCCACTCGTACCGGGTCAGGCACGAAGGCCCTATTTATGTGGGACCACCCACAAGCCGAGACTCATGGGTGGCGGGTAGAAAAATTGCGTCGATCCCGTCGGATTCCCCTCAAGCGCTGGGCAATAAACCCAGCCCTGCCCCTTTAAGTTAAGGTGGCAGTATTGCCTGAGGAACGGCCCTCTGGGATCGACGCTAATAATTTACCATCTCACCGGTCCAGTGGCCGAAGCTCACTGGACCCCCGCCTGAGCGGGTCGTAGGCTTATACATACATACAGGGTGTTCGGCTGAAATTTGACAGATTCATAAGGAAAAAGAAAAAGTGCTTGGTAACTACAAAATTTAATGGATTGTAAAGAAATTTAACGGGCACGGAAATTACACTACTGTCAACAAATTTCACACAAAATAACCGCCATTAGCGTCGATCACAGCATCAATCCTGCTCCAGAAACTGAAGCCAGCTGATGTTACAGGGAAGGGTCTCAAAAACTACCTTAATTCTGTCGATTAACTGGGCTTTTGTAGTACTGGCACGGCGATTGGTGTCTTTCTCAACAGCGCCCCATACATAATAATCCATGGGGTTAAGATCTGGGGAGTTCGGAGGCCAATTATTACGTACTCATTAAACAGTATAAAATTTAGTGTTTGACTTTTACTGATTAAGTGATATAATTCAATTCAAAATCAATCAATTTGTAGAACGCTTTAGGTACAAAAAGCAATTCTTCGTATAATCTCTGCCCCCACCCCTTTTTGGAGCCATAAAGTAAAGTCGTTGGGGCGGCCTAATGTCGGTATCGGCCAGTCAGCGGGGAGTCTATCCCCTTTTCACTAGCGCTAGACCAAGGAGATTATTCTAGCATCTGAGATGGAGCGCCACACCTACCATCAGCTCCTCAACTTTACCGCACAGATCCCTGTGCTACTCAATCGCTGAGTTGGCGAGGGCCGGTATCGAACCAAGAACCTTGCGATTCCTAGCCAAACACCGACTGAGCTAAACACCGCTGAACATCTATCCAACCCTATCATACGTCTTACCTGTAGTGAACGGATTGGGAAAATACTTACCTTGCCTTTACATTTCGATAAATCTTAGATGTAAGCAAATTCTATCAAGTATAAAATATTATAGCCAGCATGTTTAAATATCATGGGTGAAATTTAAATGTAATGTGTTTATTCGAAAATTGCTATTGTAATTTTGTACTAATTGTAAAACCATTTTAGTATGTTTGGAATATGAAAGTAAACACGGTAAGATACATTATTTATTTTTTAAGATAACGATGTAAATTTTCCCAATCGGATAATTTGATCTTTGAATGAACTATTTTTCTTTGTAACAACCCTGTACGATCTGTAATTGTTTTTTACGAGATTTTTGATAAACAAAGTTCGGAAATATTTATTTCCGTTTCATTCAAGATGGCCTAAACCGA
>JALAJA010000112.1:130969-135969 GCA_023376005.1 Doryteuthis pealeii | reverse complement strand
ATTATTTTGCTTTTTACTGATGCTCATTATGTTACTACTTTTCGAATAAGACAATAACTGTCACTTAAAACTGTTTTAACCTAACTCCTTTATCCACTAGGCTATGTGTTCAATTGGACAATTCAGTGTGAATTTTAGTAACTTATAAACCTAATGTCTTGTTTTGCCTAGAATATCTACCTATTCACTTATTTATGATTTTTTTTTTTGGCTATGATTAGCGGAATCAGAACAGGATACCTCCTTGGTCTGAATAAAAGGTTAGGTTCAAAATCCCGTGATGGCTAACCTAACGCCTTTATCCACTAGGCTATGCGTCAAAAATTATGAGAAATACCAAACATCCTGGTTTAATTCATTTTTTGTCAAAGGAAACTTTAATTGGTTGTCTATTTTATTCACGAAATTTTGAATACAATAAAGTTTTTTTTTTATTATTCCCGGAAAGAAAGAAGGAAGTGTATGTTCAAGTCTCATTGTTGCATACCCTTCTTGGTACTCTATGAGGAAGTTCGTCCCGGTCCCCTGCCTCCAAATTTGCTGTTCGGTGACGTATCAAATACCAACCCCAACTAGCGGTGTTACTTGAAAGAAAACAACCAACTCAAATAACAACCCCAACTATCGTATCGGCGCCTATTTGAGGGGGGGGCTTTTTTGGTCTTAATTCTTGTTTATTTATTTTTTCTATTCGAAAGAAAAAAACATTAAACCGTTTTTTGTCGCAATTTTAATTTTTCTTTTTTTGTCGTAATTCTTATTATCGACAGTAAATAGATAGATAGATAAACAAAACGATATAGATAGATAGATAGATAGGTAAACACGCAACGATATAGATAGATAGATAGATAGGTAAACACGCAACGATATAGATGGATAGATAGATAGATAAACACGCAACGATATAGATAGATAGATAGATAGATAGATAAACACGCAACGATATAGATAGATAGATAGATAGATAAACACGCAACGATATAGATAGATAGATAGATAGATAAACGCAACGATATAGATAGATAGATAGATAGATAGATAGATAGATAGATAGATAAACACAACGATATAGATAGATAGATAGATAGATAGATAAACACAACGATATCGATAGATAGATAGATAGATAAACACGCAACGATATAGATAGATAGATAGATAGATAAACACGCAACGATATAGATAGATAGATAGATAGATAAACGCAACGATATAGATAGATAGATAGATAGATAGATAGATAGATAGATAAACACAACGATATAGATAGATAGATAGATAGATAGATAGATAGATAGAAAACACAACGATATAGATAGATAGATAGATAGATAGATAACACGCAACGATATAGATAGATAGATAGATAGATAAACGCAACGATATAGATAGATAGATAGATAGAAAACACAACGATATAGATAGATAGATAGATAGATAGATAGATAGATAAACACAACGATATAGATAGATAGATAGATAGATAGATAGATAAACACAACGATAGATAGATAGATAGATAACGATATAGATAGATAGATAGATAGATAGATAAACAAACGATATAGATAGATAGATAGATAGATAGATAGATAAACACAACGATATAGATAGATAGATAGATAGATAGATACCGGGACGAACTTCCTCATAGAGTACCCCCTTCTTTACCGGCACTAAATATCTATATGTTATATACCTTCTTACTTCTTACTCTGGTCGTCTATTCTTCTGGCCGGCTTGGTTCTTCTATCATCCATCTTGGTCTGGTCTTGTCGTGGTGTTTCTTGGGGACTTCGGGTCTGGTCTCTGTTGGGGATCACTCCTTATCAGAAGCCCTGTGTCATCGTTAGTTTTTAGTAATAACCACAAGACTTCGATTTACGTTGATGTTACTTTATTTGTAGATCCCCAGACCAGACAATCACGCAGTGAGACTCACATCTAGCTAGCTTCGCTTCTAAGTTCTAACTGACTAACTGAGTTGCTTACACCTTAAACCGGAAGGGGCTTCTATCGGGGTTCCGTTTCTCACGGTTTATCCCCAGAACGCAAGGTGAGATCGAGGTCAAGCGCCGTCACTCACCCTCAAGGCCATCAGCTGCACTAATATGATTTCTACACTATTGTCATAATCATTAGGTATCTAATGATTATGTAACATCATTTATATTAGCCATAATTTTTTCCGAGTGGAGATTACGGAATCCAACTGTCAACTTACACACAAACACTCACACATATATGTATATTATATATTTAACTCCTGCCTTGGAGCATTTCGTTTGTCAGTGTAGCTTCATGGCTCGCAGCAGGGCTGGGCTGCTGTCACACTCGAGGAAACATAAAATGTCTTCTTGACAGCATGCACAACATGGGAGGAATCAAATCACTCACTGCTGACCCTCATCTATCGTTCTCGATAGGAGAGTCCACCATATATATATATATATATATATATATATATATATATATATATTTCTTTAACACAAGGCAAATCAATAATCAATAGTTATAAAATTACAAACCCCGGCTATAACAATAACAATAAAACTTAATATGTCTATGCATACGTATGTATATGTATATATATATATGTATATATGTATGTATATATATATATATATGTATATATATATATATATAAGTGTATTTAGGCAGCATTTTTCTTTTATACATATATATATATATATATATAATTTTCTGCCTACATTACTTCCATTATTCCCCCCCCCTTATCACAACCTGTGCCCCCCCTCCAAAAATCACCACTGCTTTGTTCATACTACTACCATTCCAAAAACCTCCCACTACCAATTGATATTACCTTCCACTAATTCCTTGCTTCTACTCGTTCTCGTTTAAAACGAGACATGAAAACTATTCCATCGTTTCCCACCTGAGGATGGCAAAGTGTATTGCCGAAAGCGCTAGTGACGAAACATTCGGTGGACTGGTATACCAGTTCCACCCTGACACCATAAGGATGGCCCGAAGATTAGAACGGATCAACGAAAGACTTGTCAGACAGGAATTGTCTGTTCAATTCAACGAGACCTGTATATATATATATGCAGATATATATGTTTGCATATATATATATATGTGTATGTGTGTGTGTGTGTGTGTGTGTGTGTGTGTTAAACATTTTATCAATTAACAATTTTCTCTTTTCTACACATTAATATTCATATGAAATACGTCATAACCTTTTTTAACATTTACTCGTGGACAATTCACGTTCGACATGCGACGGTTTCTGATCATCAATTTTCGCTATGCGTGAGTGTGTGTATGTGTGTGTGTATGAGTGTGTTTATGAGTGTGTACGCACGAGCTAGAGTGCTCAAGTGTGTGCGTGTGCTTCTGTGGATGTATGTGTTCGTGTATGTGTGGGTACGCGCGTGTGTGTATGTGTGTGTACGCAGGCGCTAGAGTGCATTTGTGTGTGCGTGTGCTTGTGTGCATGTATGTATGCGCGTATATGTTTGTACGCGCGCGCGTGTGTGTATATGTGTTGTGCATGCGTATGCGTTAGTGTGTGTATGTGTGTGTGTGTGTGTTTATGAGTGTGTACGCCCGAGTTAGAGTGCACAAGTGTGTTCGTGTATGTATTTGTACGTGCGTGTACGTGTGTTCGTGTGTGTTTGTTTTGTTTGTTTGTTTGTTTGTTTTGTTTTACGGCATATCAACCTCAATGGGTCATTTAATGCCGATAAAGTTTTAAAATAAATCAATTCTTAATGGATAATACAATTTTTTTATGAATACATTTTTCTATTTAACCCATAGATGGGACCCTAACAGGTACTACCACTCCGGGTCAGAGAGGACCAGGGAGCAATGGTGATGAAGGGGTGCTCCACATTCCCCAAACCTCCAAAACTGGAACCTCACCATCAGATAGAGTTTAACGTCATTCCCAGGACATGTAGACCCGCAGCCACCGCCTTCTAGCACCCATATGATAAAAAGGGGTTGGGGCTTGCCATAAGGGCAATAGGGTTGGGAAAATCATATAGGTGCTAGGGCTTGGCGTGACCAGCCGATTGATCGTCTAGCCCAAGATAGGGCCAAAGTGGAGTATTGCATGTCATGAACTGCTCATCCACCTGGGCTCTATCCTTAAGCGTCACGGGTCGCCACCCGTGGCCAAAAGGTGGCCCCATTGGGGAGTCTTACCCCTCTGCAGAGGTGCAGTCGGTGCATTCTAACGCCGCAGCCGACAGGGCGGTGTGTGTGTTTGTATGTGTTCGTGTATGTGTTTGTACGGGCGTGTATGTGTGTACGCGTGTGTGTGTTGTGTTCGTGTGTGCTTGTATGTGTGTTTATACGTGCGTGCGTTTGTGTATGTACACATGTGTATGTGTCTGTACGCGTGGGTGCTTGTGTGTGTTCATGTGTCCGTGTGTGATAGGAATATTTTCCCTGTACTGTTTGATTTTAGTATTCTATCTATTCGTATACAATGAATACACCATGGCACAGAGGAAAGGACACTCCTCAGAATGTCATTAAACGACCCCCTGCCCCCGCGCCCCCGGTCAACCCCGGATGCCCCCCCCCCCCATTAATGTGTGATTTGCACCTTGCCCTTCATAGAGAGAGAAACCACACGCAAATTTTATTGAAGACCTTGAAGCAGTGAAATCCGATCCTAACACAAATCTTTATCAATAAGAAGAATGGGATATTTTAACGACTCATAAACATTTATTTTGATTACAAAATCTGATAAGAAGGCGATATTTCATTTAGGTTACACAAGAAGATGGGCAAGACCCATAAATTCGCCAAAGATACATCAACCAAATACATTAGTTATTTATAAAAGGTTTGCTTATTTGTGGCACAAGGACATGAGGAGAAGGGCAAGACCCATAAATTTGCCAAAGATACATCAACAAAATACATTAGTTATTTATAAAAGGTTTGCTTATTTGTGGCACAAGGACATGAGGAGAAGGGCAAGACCCATAAATTTGCCAAAGATACAT
>JALAJA010000112.1:95969-125969 GCA_023376005.1 Doryteuthis pealeii | reverse complement strand
ACACACATACACACACACACACACACAAACACACACACACACACACACACATGAGCTTCAAAAAGCAAGGAGACATCTCCACTCTAGACGGTAGGCCTCTTAAACCAGTAGAAAATTCACATACCTAGGTAGTAATATTTCATCCACAGAAAGCGATGTTAACACACGAATAGGAAAGGCATGGTTGGCCACCAACAAATTATCCGTCGTATGGAAATCCGACCTCCCTGACAAGCTAAAGAGACGATTCTTCCAGGCTGTGGTTAAATCGGTACTGCTATATGGCTGTACCACTTGGACCCTAACGAAGCGCCTTGAGAATAAGCTAGATGGGAGCTGCACAAGAATTCTGCGAGCGGTCTTGAATAAGTCGTGGAAACAGCACCCCACAAAGAAGCAATTGTATGGCCACCTGCCTCCCATATCACAAACCATACGAGTAAGGAGGGTTAGGCATGCAGGATACTGCTGGAGAAGCAAGGATGAGCTCGTAAGCGACGTTCTACTGTGGAGGCCAACACATGGACATGCTAACGTGGGCCGCCCAACCAGGACTTATATCGACCAACTGTGTAAGGATGCTGGCTGCTGCGCGGAGGAGCTCTCAGAGTCGATGAATGATAGGGAGGTTTGGCGAGAGATCGTCATGGATATCCGTGCAAATTGCGCGACATGATGATGATGATGATGATGATATATATATATATATATATATATATATATAATGAATAGTGAATGAAAAAATGAGAAAAGTATTGGCATGAAAAGGTGCTCAATGCTAATAAAGCAGAGCAGATTTATAATCAATGGTAATATTATGTGAATACAATCCACGTCACATAAACGTTAAACAATCCACAGTTTTAAAAAAACAATTTTTAGCTTTACATTTCCCATCGCGTGAAAAACGCTTCATAATAAACGCTAAAAAATCACTGTTTTTTAAAATCTCAACCATTTCACGACTGGTTTTTAAGATCTCAACCATTGAACTCATCTGATGATTGGATTACCATGAAACTTTAAGTTATGAGTGTAAATCCATAATATTACCATTGATTACACACACACACACACACACACACACACACACATATATATATTATATATATATATATATATATATATATATATATATATAAAATTTCTTTCACAAGAAATTTTCTCCTGAAAAGGACCTAAGGTCGAAACTATTTGAGAAAAATAAATAACTTAAAATAAATATTCCTGTTTGTCTTATAACTTTCTGTTCATTATATATATATATATATAATATATATATATATATATATATAATATATATATATATATATATATATATAGAAAAGTCACTATACAAATGATTTGAGGTAAGTCAACTACAGGATATCCTGTCTGATATTTAACCAGAAGAGAACAAACCCCACTCCCATCAAACCCCTCTCCCCCACCAAACCCCAACCAACACCCCCAACCAACCCCCTCCTCAACATCAAACTACTTTTCTATGAAATAGGTCAAGGGCACCTGCAAACTCAATATTAAATTACAACAAAGGGATCGCTGTCAATAATCAACGAGACACTTATTGTTTTTCCCGCCACAAAGGCGTTCTTTTTAATTTGTTCTCTTCACCCCCACCCCCACTCCCCACCCCCCCAAAAAGGGGTCATCCACGTTCACTTCCTCTGTGAATGGCAAGATTAGAATAGGTTGAATTTTTCATCATATCAGCCCTTGGTTGGTTATTTTAGGCTAAAACTATTTAACAATTGTATATCGAACAAAAATGTATTTTCGCTAATGATAATATATTAATAAAGTTTACAATCATTTTAAACAGGTAAACACTTTATACTTAGTTGCAATATCAAATGTTTTAAGAGCCAATGTATTAATAAAGTTTACAATTATTTTAAACAGGTAAACCCTTCATACTTAGTTTCAATATCAATGTTTTAAGAGCCAATGTATTAATAAAGTTCACAATTCTTTTAAACAGGTAAACCCTTCATACTTAGTTTCAATATCAATGTTTTTAAGAGCCAATGTATTAATAAAGTTCACAATTCTTTTAAACAGGTAAACCCTTCATACTTAGTTTGCAATATCAATGTTTTAAGGGCCAATGTATTGATAAAGTTCACAATCATCTTAAACAGGTAAACCCTTCATACTTAGTTGCAATATCAATGTTTTAAGAGCCAATGTATTAATAAAGTTTACAATCATTTTAAACAGGTAACACTTTATACTTAGTTAAAATATCAATGTTTTAAGAGCCAATGTATTAATAAAGTTCACAATCATTTTAAACAGGTAAACACTTCATACTTAGTTGAAATATCAATGTTTTAAGAGCCAATGTATTAATAAAGTTCACAATTATTTTAAACAGGTAAACACTTCATACTTAGTTGAAATATCAATGTTTTAAGAGCCAATGTATTAATAAAGTTCACAATCATTTTAAACAGGTAAACACTTCATACTTAGTTGAAATATCAATGTTTTAAGAGCCAATGTATTAATAAAGTTCACAATCATTTTAAACAAGTAAACACTTCATATTTAGTTGCAATATCAAATGTTTTAAGAGCCAATGTATTAATAAAGTTCACAATTATTTTAAACAGGTAAACCCTTCATACTTAGTTGCAATATCAATGTTTTAAGGGCCAATGTATTGATAAAGTTCACAATCATCTTAAACAGGTAAACCCTTCATACTTAGTTACAATATCAATGTTTTAAGAGCCAATGTATTAATAAAGTTTACAATTATTTTAAACAGGTAAACACTTCATACTTAGTTGGAATATCAAATGTTTTAAGAGCCAATGTATTAATAAAGTTTACAATCATTTTAAACAGGTAAACCCTTCATACTTAGTTGTAAGAACGAATCATTGAAATCCTTACTCTTATTCTTCCCTTGAAATCCTTACCTTAATTCTTCTTCTCAATCATTACATTAATTATTTCCTTGATATCATTACGTTTATTCTTTTCTTCGTATCATTACATAAATTCTTCCTCGGAATCATTACATTAATTATTTCTTTGATATCATTACGTTTATTCTTTCCTTTGTATTATTACATTAATTATTAAAATCATTAGATTTATTCATTTGTTGAAATCATTACTCTATACTTAGATGGAAGCGCGTGGTGTAATGGTTAAAGTCATGGGAAATGGACTCGTCGCCCCGAGTTCAAATCGTGGATGGGGTAATTGCATTTCACTTAGCGCTAGTGCCCTTGGGAAAGGTATGAATCCTACTCTCCCTCCAGATATGGGTAAACAGTAGGGCAGACTGGGCTCTTTAACCTTGGTTAGGCAACCGGTCTAGGAGAAGGAAAACTCTGAATTCAAACCTTGTGTCACATACTGCTCGTGCGGAGGAGTTGGTAAATATATATACTTAGATGATTTAGGGCCACTGGACCGGTAATGTAATTAACGACCTGATACCAGAGGTCTATCTCTCCAGGCAACACTTGACTCCTTGATTTAAAGTGGCAGGACTGTGTTTATTGTCCAGTGCCTGATGTGTCCTCCCTGAGGGGGAATGCCGGGGGATTCAGGCAATCTGTGTGCATGTCTTGCCATGAGCTTCGGTTAATGGGTTGTCCCACATTAATAGGTCATTGTGTCTGACCCGTATAAGTGAGATGCGTGCTAATTACCTTACTTTGGTTAAATTGAACTTAACCGACCTAAATTCCACTATCGTATGTCACCCCCAGCAAAAAAAAATATCAAAAGTCAGGGAATTAACCGAATTTAATAAAAAGATACGTGGTTCAAAGTTAACTGACCTGAAAAAAAATGTAAAAGTTTTTAAATGTGTTAAAAGCCTACTCTTATTTATAGATTCGGCGATAATCATGTGACCAACCTATTGGCCAATCACTGGCAGTACTCTGCTGCTGATATTGTTATTTATACCGGCTGTTCTAATCTTAGCTACTCACAACTACTTGAACCTTCGTGGACGACGGAACATAGGATTATATCACTGGACCTTTGACACTACGTAGGATTCCATAACTCAGGACTTATTCACTTACCAAAGGATTCTATAGTTCAGGACTTACTTACTTTAAGTCCTTTTCAACTGGCCAAGAATGGCGGTCAGAAAACTTAACACTAATGCATTATATTTTATTCATTAATACATTAATAGCTAAAATTTCATTAAATTCGGTTAATTCTCTGATTTTTGGTATTCTTTTTCTTTCGGCGGGGTGACATACGATGGTGGAATTTAGGCCCGTTAATTTCGATTTAACCGTTTTTTTGTTTGTTTGTTTTTCAAACAATCTTATTATAATAGAGATTGTGCGTTTGTCTATCTTTAACCGAAACTATATTACTACTCACGTCACAATTCCCTTAGTTATTTATATCACATTCTCTGATTGTTGGTATTTTTTTCTTTCGGCGGGGTGACATACGATGGTGGAATTTAGGCCCGTTAAGTTCGATTTAACCGTTACTCTATTCTTTCCTTGTAATCATTACTTTATTCTTTTACAAGATGATCGAAAGACCAACAAGTCATTATTGCAGTTTTGTGAAAGCAATTGGATCGAATCGAGTTAGCCGTCGGTGTTGTATACTGGCTTCGAATTCGTGTATGTTAGTAGCGGATATCGTCACTAACCCAAAAGCGATGTATGGTAGTAGTCAGCTACTGAACTTCAATAACAGATACGCGTATACAAAAGATGACTCTTCTTTATTTTCTTCGGTGTGTGGTAGGTGAGGGGCGCAGAGCTTATAATGAGAATGCCGGTGGCTAGCCAAGAGCGCAGTGTTCACAATGAGTGCCCGAGGGATGTTTTGTTGACGGGAGTCTGAAGTTTGTGGCTGCCAAATCTCAACTGCCGAACTCTCCGTCTAACCGTCCTTTTTAAATCTTTACCCAGCATGCTCTGGTCTATTCAAATTACACCGGAACTGTACTGCGTGACCTGCAATCTTAGATTTGTCACCAGTCAATAGGAAGTCCTTTGTCATCCTACTATTGTTGTTTTTCCGGACAGTTCGTTTGACCCGGTCAGCAGTAAGCCTCTGATCTTACTCACTCTTCCTCTTTGTTCGATCCAGACTTCTGTCTGGAACATCCTTTGTTTCCCAATTTCCTTGTCTTTTTGATTCAACTGGAAATTCCTATTTCCGTTTGTACAATATCCAACATCGGATGCAAACTCGGGTGCAGACTCGATACAGATTCAGGTACAGACTCGGGTGTTGTCTGGGGTGGAGGACATGTTGTTTAATCCTCCTCCTCCTCCTCATCATCATCATCATCATCATCATCATCATCATGTCGAGTAAGTAGGACGGATATCCATGACAATCTCTCACTAACCTTCCCTATCATTCATTGCCCCAGGGAGGTCCTCTGCGCAGCAACCAGCATCCTCGCATGGTTGGTCACTCTTAAGCCAGAAGAACAATTCACATACCTAGGTAGTTATATCTCATCCACAGAAAGCGATTTTAATACACGAATACGAAAGGCATGGTCGGCCACAAACAAATTGTCAGTCATATGAAAATCCGATCTCACTGACAAGTTAAAACGACAATTCTTCCAGGCTGTGGGTGAATGAACAGCTGTATGGCTGCACCACTTGGATCCTCTAGAAGCGCCTCGAGAATAAGCTAGATTGGAGCTGCACAAAAATGCTGCGTGCAGTCTTGAACAAGTCGTGGAAACAGCACCCCACAAGGAAGCAGCTGTATGGTCACATGCCCTCCATCTCACAAATCATACGAGTAAGACGGTCTAGGCATGCAGGACACTGCTGGAGAAGCAAGGACGAGTACATTGTTGAGAATTTTTTACATATAAGGTGTGTGCTAGATACCCGCTTCAACTTATAGACTCGGCAAGAACCATGTGATCTCTCTTGGCCAATCACTTGCAGTACTCTGCTGCTAATGTAATATTTATACCAGCTGTTCTGGTCACACTACGCACAACTGCTTTGAACCTTCGTGGACGACGGACATAGGATTGAATCACTGGGCCTTTACCAATACGCTGGATAGGACTTATTCGCAGGATAGGACTTATACACTTACCAAAGGATTCCATAACTCAGGACTTACTTACTTAAACCCTTTTCAACTGGCCAAGCATGGCATTTAATAACTTAACAGGTTATGGGCCCAGCACGCTTCCACTGCGCAGGATAGGACTTATACACTTACCAAAGGATTCCATAACTCAGGACTTACTTAAGCCCTTTTCAACTGGCCAAGGATGGCATTTAAACCCTTAACATACATAAGTGACGTTCGCCTGTGGAAGCCAACACATGGACATGTTGTTTAATAGTCAAGCACAAATATCACAGAATATATTGCGAATTGGAATGGAAATTGATCTTACCTTTAATACAATCAATCTTCCTTGGAATATTCGCAGAAAATGTTCTGGTTCCTGACCCTGACCCACACGGATCTACAAATGATAAGAAAGACATAAATGATGGGTACAAAAATGTCCGGGGTCAAAGATGCAAATATGAGGGTCAGATTTTTTTTTTTAAAGGGGGAAGCGGTTAAAGAAAGAAGAAAGAAGAAAAAGACAAACGGAAATAAGAAAAAGAAAGATAAAAGAAACAAACCGAAAGAAACGAAAAGAAAAAAAAAAAAAAAGAGAAAGAAAGAATGAATAAATGAAAGAAAGAAAGAAAGAAGAAAATGAAAGAAAAAGAAAAAATGAAAGAAAGAAAGAAAAAAAAAATGAAAGAAAGAAAGAAAGAAGAAAGAAGAAAGAAAGAAAGAAAGAAAAAAGAAAGAAAGAAAGAAAAAGAAAAGAAAGAAAAAAAGAAAGAAAGAAAGAAAGAGTAAGAATAAAAGAAAGAAAAGAAAAAAGAAAAATGAAAAAAAGAAAGAAAAGAAATAAGAAAGAAAGAAAGAAGGAATAAAAGAAAGAAAGAAAAAAAGAGAGAAAGAATAAAAGAAAGAAAGAAAGAAAAAAGAAATGAAAAAAAATTTTCGTTCAATTTCAAAGCTCTCTTTTCAATCAAGATAGCAAAATGGGAACAAAAACAATTATTGATAGAAGAAGAGCAGCAGAACTATTTAACCTATAAATGGGGGTATGTGTGGGATCATACCTTTCCCAAGGGTATTAGTCCAAATGAAATGTTTCGTGCATCTATTAATTATTTTGAATATTTTACACAAAATCATAGGCATTTCTAGTTTGTGGAGAAAGGTAGACAAACACGGGATGTTATGGAAACTGGATGTTTATTGTCGACGATGCAACGTT
This sequence comes from Doryteuthis pealeii, assembly GCA_023376005.1. NCBI lineage: Eukaryota > Metazoa > Mollusca > Cephalopoda > Myopsida > Loliginidae > Doryteuthis > Doryteuthis pealeii. The sequence goes on along the minus strand of JALAJA010000112.1, from coordinate 118,687 downwards.
TCGGTCTCTTATTAGACCATCTTCAGGACTTGGATATAGTACTCGCTTCAATGATGGACATTCTCAAAATGCTGAAACAGGTCGTCAGTAGGGAGAGGGGTGGTTGGGGGTGGTTAGTGGATTTTCTTCTCACTAGATGGGGAGTGTCAGAATGGTGGATTGTGGTACGTTTCGGTCTCTTATTAGACCATCTTCAGGACTTGGATATAATACTCGCTTCAATGATGGACATTCTCAAAATGCTGAAACAGGTCGTCAGTAGGGAGAGGGGTGGTTGGGGTGGTTAGTGGATTTTCTTCTCACTAGATGGGAGTGTCAGAATGATGGATGGTGGTACCACAGGTGTTGGTCTAGAAATTTTCTCGTAAAATTCTATACGTTAGATAACTTTAAATATATCTATCTATCGATCTATACATATATAAAGGGCAAATGCGTGAATCTGTGTGTCTGGAGGAAACTTCGAAAATAAAACAATTAACGACAAAGTAAATAGATATACGTATTAAATACCACCAGAGCTCGGTTTTAGAGCAAAAATAATGAAGATTTGATTTATATTATAGAAAAGATAAAATAACATTATAGAATAGCATTAAAATTCTGCACAGCCATTGTATTAGTCCACAAAGGAATGTAACAGCATGACTGGAGTTCGAACTCACATACGACGATGTTGCAGTCTAGTACATTAGCCACTACGTATCAGAGATTCTTTCACTTGTAGAAGAACAGTAGTGGAACTATTTAAGCAATAAATGGGGGTATGTGAGGGTTCATACCTTTCGCAAGGGTATTATCCAAAAGTGAACGCAATAGCCTGATTGGAGTTCGAACTCACATACGACAATGTTGCAGTCTAGTACATTAGCCACTACGTATCAGAGATTCTTTCACTTGTAGAAGAACAGTAGTGGAACTATTTAAGCAATAAATGGGGGTATGTGAGGTTTCATACCTTTCCCAAGGCTATTAGTCCAAAAGTGAACACAATAGCCTGATTGGGGTTCGAACTCACATACGGCGATGTTGCAGTCTAGTACATTAGCCTCTACGTCACGGGGACTATCCCCCCAGTTGAGAATAGATCAATTGTCATATGATGTTGTGTCATTAACCACAAAAGTTTGTAGACAACTTTTTTAACAATCACCAAATTATTGCTTGCTCACTCCTTTAACCCATATCCCATTAACCCTGAAACATAAAAAAGCCTCTGTAACATGACCCCCCATACACACACCTTGTTCCTACTGTGTCAATATACATTACCCCAGGGCGTCTAATCAGATCGGCTGATGACCCCAAAGAACCTCACCCTTTCATTATATCTTTGAGATACAAAAATTACACAGTCACCCTAAAGTCAATATATATATACTAGCAAAAAATTGAATTAAATAAAAATGCACCCTCCTGGCACAATTTTTTAAGTTTTGATATAATTAACGTATTTGACGGCATATAGGACGCACTTTTTTCCAAAATGTTGGCTAAAAAAATTGCCCTGCGTCTTATACATCGTAGGTGAAGTTTGAAGTTTTATTATTATTAATTTTACTATTACAAAATTAAAAAACGCCCTTCGGGCGATGTAAAAATAGATTTTTGAAACATATTGCCTGAAGGGAGGGAATTAAAAATTCAATGTCAGTGAGTTTGTACCCTAAGTAAGTAAAATCATCAAATTCATTAAAGGATTAAAAAATAAAACAATTTGAAATGTAAACTTTAAATATATATTAAAATAAAACAAACTATATATAGATATATAATACCAGTCATGTATTTATTAAAACTTGTTTTAAAAACAATGAGGACTGTCTAATGCTGCATGTTCAAATTTTGAGTGTATTTATTCTATGTTATGACGATAATGTGACATAAGCAGTGACGTAATTTTTGTTACAGACAAAAACGGAAGCGAATCTCCATTATTAATAGATTTTGACTCCTTTTGGTATTTCACTAGAGTCTGAGTGACAACAAGTCCCCTCGGGTCTCCAGGACTCTTCTGAGTATTCTAGCCGATTGCAGCAATGCAGTAGGCTGGATGGCCTCAATTATTCCTCTGATTTCCAGATTCTCCAGTCTTTTTTCCAAGTTTTTTTGGATCGTTCCAAGTGCACCAACTACAATTGGTATCACTTTCACCCTCATATTATTATTATTATTATTATTATTATTATTATTATTTTCTGCTATTAGGATGTATTGTGTATGCTTATTGCTTACCTGTACTGCCAAATTGCTTTTATACAGCTATGTTTCTGCTTGTGTAATGCACAGCTAGACTTTTTTCAACAATATATACTTAAATACACTAAAAACTTTTTCTCCTGAATCTGACCTGCTGAAATGGGGGTTCGTCTTATATGCCCGTGCGTCTTATATGCCGTCAACTACGGTAAATATTACTAACAAACACACGTCCTCCGAACAGTGTAAAATAGGTACCCCCCCCCCTATATTTAACACAATAAAACTTGCATAAAGGTTAATATTATCTTGAAAAATGTTTGTCCATTCGAAATAAAAAAAACATTAAACAAACTCCTGATGATTTTTAAAAGAATGTTTCAGCTTTCGGAAATAATGAAAATTATGGACGAAAAACAGTGTTTACATTTTTGAACCGTTAAATCAATTGAAATTTAACGTAACCAAAAATAAGTTATGGCTAGAGGCTTTTTAAAAAAATCTATGAAAAATTAATTAATGGTCCGATTTTCACGGAAAACTTCCGTAATTATTTACCATTTGATGAAAATTATGTCTGAAATAGTTTATATATATATATATATATATATATATATATGATACACGAACTGAATTCCTTATAATATATATATATATATATATATATATATATATATATATATATTATTCCGGCAAAATTTACAAAAATTCAGTTTCTCTTCCTTCTTAGAAGTCTTTATTTCAACGCCTATTTTTTGTATATATATATATATATATATATATATATATATATATATATATTTCCAAAGGATTAAAGGGAGATAACTTTATGAGCATTTTTTTTAAATGCAGGAATTAAAAAAATAAAAAATATAATCGAAAGCATAAAGAGCGTCCACAATAATCAACCGACGTAATTTGCGGTCCAAAACAGCAAGAAATGTCTTCGTATAAACACCAGAAGATCTATTAGCAGCCTGATGATGGTGAAATAACCTGAAACCTGGGTCGTTGCTTATGGAAAACAATTATATTTAAAAAATTCCAAAAATAAATAAATAAAGCTCCTACAAATTTGTGGTTGGGCACTGTGATTTCTTTGTTTCTTCAAAAATATTTTTTAAATATATATATATATATATATATATATATATATATATATATATAAGTAAAGAAGTCTTTTGTTATTTCTTTACTTATATATTTGCTCTGTGACTCTAACATTAAGAGCACACATTGAGCTCTCAAACTACGACTGGGTTTTTTTTTATATAAAACTCTTGTGTCGTAAGGAAGATTTCTTCTCTGGACTTTTGGATTATATATATATATATATATATGTGTGTGTGTGTGTGTGTGTTTTCCTACCTGAGGATGGCAAAGTGCATTGCCGAAAGCGCTAGTGACGAAACATTCGGTGGACTGGTATACCAGTTCCACCCTGACACCAGAAGGATGGCCCGAAGATTAGAACGGATCGACGAAAGACTTGTCAGACAGGAATTGTCTGTTCAATTCAATGAAACATGTATAAAAGAAAAAATGCTGCCTAAATACACTATATATATATATATATATGTATATATATATATATATATATGCGTAAAAAGATAACAAAAGACTTAGAGATTTAGCATTATAGTGTATTTCAGGGAGCTTAGACAAATAGTCTAACTCTCCCGACTCATCAGATGCAAATGATGAGTCGGGAGAGTTAGACACTTTATCTAAGCTTCCTGAAATAGACTATAATGCTAAATCTCTAAGTCTTTTGTTATTTCTTTACTTATATATTTGCTCTGTGACTCTAACATTAAGAGCACACATTGAGCTCTCAAACTACGACTGTTTTTTTTTTTTAGATAAAACTCTTGTGTCGCAAGGAAGATTTCTTCTCTGGACTTTTGGATTATATATATATATATATATATATATATATTCTTTCACACCGTTCGAGTAAACTCCGGCTGATACCGAGTTTAGGCCACCCCGACGACTTTACTAACTTTCTTAAGTAAGCCTATTTTAGGCTGGGCGCTATTCTAGTATACACCGTAAGCCCAATATTCCGATATCTATGAAAATAATTTAAAGTTGGATAAGATTAGAATCGGGAGGGGGTTAACATATTTCCATCGGTTATAGCAAACTGTAAATATGGGGTAGGGGAGGGGTTTGTAAGGGGGGAGGGGGTCGAAGTAAATTGTCAATTAGGTTATTTATTTGATTAGTCATATTCGGGGGAGGGGGGTGTAATAGATGTCATAATTGATTTGGGATAGGAATTGGTAAGGGTCGGGGTGGGGTGTGTATCTATCAAGAGTTTAATTGCAGTTGATTGCAAAGGGGGAATTAAATGGTTGGAGGGGGAGGCGTACATATGAGGGGGTGGGGGCATTTAGATGGAAATTTAAGGAAATTAGTACGAAGAGAAGAAAGGGGAAAAGGAAAGAAAGGAGAAATAGATGAAGAAAGAAAGAAAGAAAGAAAGAAAGAAAGAAGTAAATGAGAAAGGAGTGAATAAGGAAAAAATGAATGAAAGAAAGGGAGAAAAAAGAAAGAAAGGAAGAAAGAAAGAATGAAAGAAAGAAAGAAAGAAAGAAAGAAGGAAAGAAGAAAAGAATGAAAGAAAGAAAGAAAGAAAGAAAGAACGAAAGAGAAAAAAAAGAAAGAATGAAAGAAGGAAAAAGAAAGAAAGAAGGAAAAAGAAAAAGAGAAAGAAAGAAGGGAAAAGAAAGAAAGACAGATAAGTTATTAAAGGTGAAATGGAGAAGGCAGAGTGAAATATAAAAAGGATTTGTCTTTTTTTTTTAATCATACAACGTGTGATGGCACGTGCGAGACCCTGCCCTCATCAGCTGCCAACCAGGTGTGATAACTCAGTTGTTGGTAGCTAAAGGCGGAACTGCCACTCCCAGTGCTACCATGCAGCTTCTGCCACCGGATAGGGTATTAAAACAAAGATTTATCGTAGAACAAAGAAAAGAAATTATAACATCCCTTTTATCTTGGGAGTTTCGTTTTTAGTGCAGTTTATGATTTTTTTTTAAAAACGCGTTGATGTCATTACGCGCTTGCAGAAACCGTTTTTTGATGTTACGTAATCATACGAGAATGGTGATTCTGCGTGCGTATCATACATGCTGAAGATATATATATATATATATATATATATATATATATATATATATATATATATATATAGTAAATGAAGAAAAACTCTAAACTTGCTTCATTACAATAATTTATTTCAACCGTATTAATAAGGCATCTTCAGGTAATCACAAGAACATGCATCAGCTTGGTTAAACCACACATGGAAAGACCCTAACTACGGAAAAAAACTATATATATATATATATATATATATATATATATATATATATATATATATATATGAAGAAAAGGAAGTGAATCCGACGGTATGTAGTATATTAAGAATAATTGAAAAAAACACAGGTTTAAATGAGTTAAGTGGTAAGTTTATTGGCCGACGCTGCAGTGTTTCGATCTATTAATTAGATCATCTTCAGGGCATTTGTTGATATATGGAAGGTGATAACAAAATTTTATCGCAGAATAACGAGAAAAGCAAGTGATAGTCCTTGTTTATCAGTCTGTTCAGAATTTGAAGTCTGAAAAAAAAAACGCTGAAAAAAGTGGACGGTTTGAAATATGACGTTAAATATTCTTTTTTGCGGTGTGCGTATTAGAGTGTGTGAGTGTGTGTATCGAAAAAAGCATTGTGCATTTTTTAATGTGTTTTTAAATGTGCGGTTGCGCGTGTGTGTATAAATCTTTTGCGATAAACAGAATCGAAACAAACCTCAAGGTTGTGTGTGTGTGTGTGTGTGTGTGTGTGTGCGTGTGTGTGTGTGTGTGTGAGCATGATTTTCATTGAGAAAAGATGTTTGTTTCAAGTGGTGAGAGAATATTCTTTTAACTTTTGAGTTGCTGTGTGCGTTTATTATGTAAGGCGGTACCCTTAACTTAAGGGGGTACCCGTTTATTATGTAAGGGAGTACCACTTAACTCATTTAAACCTGTGTTTTTTCAATTTTTCTTAATATATATATATATATATATATATATATATTCGATTTTGTAATACTCAGCGGCCGTCTACCTCTCACCACCCATGTGTGAAGTTCAAATGAAAGACTTCCAGCAACATCCTCCGCCTGTCCCTGTCGCTAGAAAAAAATCTCGCTTTAGCAGTATTTTTAGTCACTTTGCTGATTAACCTGCACTACGATTTGTTTAGAGTGGTCTGTTGCTTGTGCTATGCAAAGCACAGTCTCTCCATCAATACAACATAGCCCATACAGGTGCACCGTGTGCCACACGTTGGGTGTTTGTTTTGATCGCATGTTGTTTTATCACGGAGTTTGACCTCTCCGGGACATCAGGTATATGGCTGGTTACCATATACCTGGTGGGTCCTGGTGGATGAGCAGTCCATGAGTTGCAATATTCCACGTTGGCCCTTTCTTGGGGTAGACGGGCGGTCGGAGAGGCCCCCTCCGATCAATCGACTGGTCACGTCAAGCCCTAGCACCTATATGATTGCCCCAACCCTATTGCCCTTATGGCAAGCCTTAACCCTTTTTATCATATAGGTGCTAGAATGCGGTGGCTGAGGGTCTACATGTCATGGGAATGACGTTAAACTCTGTCTGATGGTGAGGTTCCAGTTTTGGAGGTTTGGGGAATGTGGAGCACCCCATTCATCACCATTGCTCCCTGGTCCACTCTGACCTGGAGTGGTAGTACCTGTTAGGGTCCCATCTATGGGTTAAATAGAAAATTGTATTTATAAAAGAAAATGTGTATCCATTAAGAAGTAATTTATTTCGAAAGTTTATCGGCATTAAATGACCCACTGAGGTTGATATGCCGTAAAACAAAACCAAACCAAACTTAAGAAAAAAATTAAAACAAGTGAAAATTTACTTTTCTTTTAAGAGGGGGGAACTGTCGTGCGGAAATTTTGACCATGTTATTATAATAGAGATTCGGTGTCTGTCTGTCAGTAACCTCGCGTAACTTATAGTGAAAATCATTTATACATAGAATAAATCTTATTTATTAACGATGTCTCTATGAAAATCCGAGTTAGATTTTGCCTCAAAACAGCCCATGTTATTAGTACGTTTAAAATCCTGTAATGTGTCTTATATAGTAAATGTCTTTGTTTCTTACCTGTACGGCTTTCCCGCCAACCTCTTTTTCGTCGACCGTTTGGGCCATCATGGCGCTTGCAGCAATGTCATCTTTGCTGCTGTGTTTTCCCTGGGGGTCAAAAAAGAAAAACAAGAAGAATTAAAAATGGCCGACTTTATTTTAAAAAAATTATATAGTGGGAATAATTTGCATAATGATTTTAACAAAACTGGGTTTAATAAATAATTATTTGCTGTTACTGATTTCTAATACTATCATATTATTCTCGAACGTATTAAAATCAGTCCTATATATAATTTTATATAGAAATCAATTAAAATAACTCTAGAATAAGTGTAATATTTTTATATTCGTTCTTATTCAGTCTTTGTTTGTTTGTTGATTTTAACGACATATCAACCTGTATGGGATTATGTCATGCCTAACGGTTAGGAAGTAATACATATCGTGTATTTATATTTATACTTTTTAGTAATTGGTTTTAACAATGTGTTAGCATTATTGGGGATTATGTTGTATGGTATTGATTTGTTTCATGTCTATATTCTATGGTATAATTTTATTTCCCTCAAAAAAGAGAGAATATCCTCCATGTTGACATTTTCAAACAGATCTTTCATATTGTTTGCTTTAAAATAACGGTTTCTGATGTGAGCAAAGAACCTGCATTCCATGAATAAGTTTTTAACAGTCAAAGGTGTTTGACATGTTTCACATTTTGGTTGTTGTTCTTGTTTGCGTATATAGTAGTGCGTTAGTCTTGTTTGACAAATTTGTAATCGGGACACAATGACTTGTTCCTTTCTAGACTTCCTTAAAGTTGGTCTCCAGCCTCCCAAAGTGGGTTTGATTAGGAAGAGTTTATTGTGGATGTTGTTATTCCAGTGTTGTTGCCATTTTGTATGAAGGAATCTATTAATTTTAGGTTTCAAGTCAGTATATGGTATCTTGAAATTGTCGGGGATCCGAGTTCGACAAGAAATACCTGAAGAAGGTCGGAGGGGACATCGGCCGAAACGTTGTACAAATAATACTAAGGATTTTTGTCTTGGGTATGACGTTAAACTGCATCGAGGGGTTTCATACCTTTCCCAATGGCATTAGGCCGAGTTGAACTCGCTTAATACGATATTGCAGTCCAGCACATGTACAAATAACAATGAAGATGAGGACAATAGTCCGAGTAATACAAATAATACTAAACCAAGGGGTCTTGACAAATTTAAGAGAAAACAAAACTTTGTCGATTTGTATCTTTACCTGCCAGTAGTAAATGATATGGGAACCATCACCCCCGGGTCCAGTGCAGGCATAGAGAACAATGTAACAGGCACCACTGTAGAACGTTCCATATTCCTCTGGTTTTAAAGCATTCATTTCTTTCTTATAGACGCGCCAAATCTGAAAGAATAAATTTCCAAATAAAATAGTTCGACAAATTCCAGTTTTGTAAAATGGAAAAATACCAAAAAATATACACGAACCTCTCATGAACGGACTAATAGGGTGAGTGGTTATCCGTTAAAGTCCGTTGTTGGGAAGGGATTATTTTTTAACCATAAAACCACTATAATAAATGTCAGTAGTTATGATCATAAATAATATACTAGCAAATATAGGCACCCTCCGGGTGCAAGTATTTAAGTTTTAATGTAATAAAATATTGTATTAAATTAGAAAGGCTAATGAAACTAAATAAGAATACAGATAAAAAGATTTGAAACAGAGGGAGTATAATAAAAGATTTGAAACAGAGGGAGTATGATAAAAATGGAACAACTGAAACTTACTCTTCCATCACTCTCGTCTTTCATTGTTATTTTTTCTAATTTAAGTATTTAGTTATAAGAGGAAGTAAAGAATAAAATGACAGTTATTTTATCTTGTTAATGGATTTCATTTAAGATTCATTGAAGAGATTTTTGCTTATATTCATTAAAATAAAACGAAACAGTTAGAAATCAATAATACTAAGCACATATTTATTAAATTCGATTTTTTAATATTAATATGCAAATTAGCCTTCCCGTTCACACTGTAAACCGCTATTTTGTTGTATATATAAATATAATTGCATATTCTCAGTACGTAGACATAGTTAACAGTATTAATAATGTTAGACAATTTTATTAATAATTGGGATGAGATTTTAGATAAAAATAAAATCATGGAGAATGTGATGTAAATAACTAAGGGAATTGTGACTTGAGTAGGAATATAGTTTCGGTTACAGACAGAAAAACACACAATCTCCATTATAATAAGATATATATATATATGTTTTGCCATTCTGAAGCCGCTTTTCTTTTAGTGAAACCTGTCTTCATTTTTTGTCTCATAACATATTAATAATGTTTAATTTTATCATTATTATTTAATTATTTATTATTAATATTGTTTATTATTGTACAAGCAATGTTGTAATAATGTTAACTGCGCAACTTGTTAGTTTTGCGCAACAACTAAATAGTACGTATTGCGTAGTATCTTAATGGTGGGATTTGTTGTGTACAATTTCATCCCGTTGGTCGCATGGCAATTTGGTATTTTGTTTATTATGTAACTTCCAGCTGCTGCTGATTACGTAACAGCGTTTTTGGTTGATGCTGGTTACTTGTTTCTTCGGTAACGTTGGTTACGAAAGAATCTTTTATCATATTCAGGGCATTCATAATTGAATTGCATCAGTTTTAGAATTGAAAACTTTGTAGAAAAAAGTTATTTACCCTAGGGGTAGGGTTTAATACAAGGTCACAAGAATGAACTCTCTCTCCTCTCTCTCTCTCTCTCTCTCTCTCTCTCTCTCTCTCATGGACTTCTATCCCACACATTTTCTCTCTGTCTCTCTGTCTCTGTCTGTCTGTCTGTCTCTGTCTCTGTCTCTGTCTCTCTCTCTCTCTCTCACACACACACACACACACACACACACACACTTTCTCTCTCTCATAGGCTACCCATCCTTATCGGTCAGCGCCCTTAGCAGGTCTTCCGCACGGTATCCAGAATTCGCACAGAGCTAATTGTAGTTTTATTGCTGGACGGCCTACAAAATTTTGGATGTTGTTTTTTTTTAAGTAAATCGGTCTTCTCAGATTAGGGTTAGGGTTAGGGTTGGGGTTTAGGGTTAGTTTAATGGGAAAATAAATAATTTGGGTTCTGTTTTGTCTGGGTCACTCTGTAAACTGGTGACCCAGAAAAAACAGAACCCACAAATTTTGTAATAAAACTGTTAAATTTAACTATGGGGGGTTAGGGGTTAGGCTTAAGCTTAGGGGTTAGGGTTTGGTTTGGAGTTGGGGTTCAAGGTTAGTTTAATGAGAAAAAATGTCTTGTAGTTCATTTAATTAAACACAAGCAAAACCCAACAGAAGCTCTTAGAAGAACTCAGCTAGACAGGAACATGACAACTGGAAGAGTAAAGATGTCAACAAATGATAAAGTAAGGCCAACTCCTAAACAAGTAAGTCTCTAATCAGTCTCTCTCTCTCTCTCTCTCTCTCTCTCTCTCTCTCTCTCTCTCTCTCTCTCTCTCACTGAAGAACGCTCTTATCTGAGAACTATCACTCTCACACACACCAATTGTATTCCCGATGTCAATGTGGGTATATAATAATACCACACATTACACTACGACAGTACGCTTTTACTCACGTTGTACACATAATTGAATCATTTAGTTAAAAACCTTTTATCATAGGACTACATTTAGTACCGTGACCAGCATAGTACCACAAAGCCTTAGTGTACTGGGTACGACGTTAAACTCCAATCCTGGAGCTCTGGGAGATGTGGAACACACCTTCATCACCATTGCTCCCTGGTCCACTTTGACCTGGAGTGGTAGTACTTGATTAGAATGCACCGACTGCACCTCTGCAACTGGAAAAGTAAAGATGTCAACAAGTGACAAAGTAAGGCCAACTCCTAACCAAGTAAGTCTCTAATCAGTCTCTCTCTCTCTCTCTCTCTCTCTCTCTCTCTCTCTCTCTCTCTCTCTCTATCACTGAAGAACACTCTTATCTGAGAACTCTCACTCTCACACACACCAATTGTATTCCCGATGTAAATGTGAGTATATAATAGTACCCCACATTACACCACGACAGTACGCTTATACTCGCGTTGTACAAATTATAGAATCATTTAGTTAAAACCATAAAAGTCGTCGGTGTGGCCTAAAGTCGGTATCAGCCATCAGCGAGGTAGTCTATCCCCTTTTCACCAGCACTAGACTAAGGAGATTTTTTGCGTCTGAGGTGGAGCGCCACACCTACTATCAGCTCCTTACTTTACCGCACAGATCCCTGTGCTACTCATACGCTGAGTTGGCAAGGACCGGTATCGAACTAGGAACCTTGTGGTTTCTAGCCGAACGCTCTACCGACTGAGCTGACCCGGCCCTCAGAGTTCAACTGTAATGTAAAACGTAAGCGGAGTGACCTATTGTCGGTATCAACCGAAAAGCGATAGAGTCTCTCCTTTTTCACTAGCACGAGACTAGGGAAGTTGTTTTTTGCGTCTGAGGTGGAGTGCCACACTTAGCATCAGATCCCCACTTGCACTGAGTTGGCGAGTGGCCGGGATCGCATTCAAAACCTTTTGGTTCTTCGGCTGACGCTCTACCGACTGAGCTAAACCGGCACTTCAGCTTTTGTAGTTTTATTTTTTATGAACGTTTTGGTAGTCATAATAATGTTCGTTACTTTATCTATTTATACATATATATATATATATATAAAGGGCAGCTGTGTGTATATGTATGTCCGAAGGAAACTTCGAAAATAAAACAATTAACGACAAAGTAAATACATATACACATTAAATATCACCAGGGCTTGGTTTTCTATACATATATAAAGAGCAGCTGTGTGTATATGTATGTCCGGAGGAAACTTCGAAAATAAAACAATTGATGACAAAGTAAATAGATATACACATTAAATATCACCAGGGCTTGGTTTTCTATACATATATAAAGAGCAGCTGTGTGTATATGTATGTCCGGGGGAAACTTCGAAAATAAAACAATTAACGACAAAGTAAATATATATACACACTAAATATCACCAGGGCTTGATTTTCTATCCATATATAAAGGGCAGTTGTGTGTATATGTATGTCCGAGGAAACTTCGAAAATAAAACAATTGACGACAAAGTAAATATATATACACATTCACTATCACCAGGGCTTGGTTTTCTATACATATATAAAGGGCAGCTGTGTGTATATGTATGTCCGGAGGAAACTTCGAAAATAAAACAATTAACGACAAAGTAAATATATATACACATTCACTATCACAAAATGTCCACCGCCCTGTCGGCTGGGGCGTTAGAATACACCGACTGCACCTCTGCAGAGGGGTAAGACTCCCCCAATGGGGCCACCTGTTGGCCGTGGGTGGCGACCCGTGATGCTTAAGGATAGAGCCTAGGTGGATGAGCAGTTCATGACGTGCAATACTCCACTTTGGCCCTATCTTGGGCTAGACGGGCGGTCGGAGAGGCCCCCTCCGATCAATCGGCTGGTCACGTCAAGCCCTAGCACCTATATGATTTTCCCAACCCTATTGCCCTTATGGCAAGCCCCAACCCCTTTTTATCATATGGGTGCTAGAAGGCGGTGGCTGAGGGTCTACATGTCCTGGGAATGACGTTAAACTCTATCTGATGGTGAGGTTCCAGTTCTGGAGGTTTGGGGAATGTGGAGCACCCCTTCATCACCATTGCTCCCTGGTCCACTCTGGCCCGGAGTGGTAGTACCTGTTAGGGTTCCATCTATGGGTTAAATAGAAAAATGTATTTATAAAAAAATTGTATTATCCATTAAGAATTGATTTATTTCAAAACTTTATCGGCATTAAATGACCCACTGAGGTTGATATGCCGTAAAACAAAACAAACCAAAAAAAAAAAAATGCCCAACCCGTCCTTCGGGATGGGGGTCCGGTGTGCTTCGGCCACTGGACCAGTGTGTTTAATTAATAGCGTCGGTCCCAGGGGGCTAACCCTGGGTTTATTGACCAGCGCCTGAGGCGCCCCCTTGAGGGGGAGAGCCGAAGGGATTGACGCAATTTTTGTTCTTTCCCACCCATGAGCTTCGGTTTGTGGGTGGGCCCACATTAAAACGAGGCCTTGTGCCCAGCCCATACAAGTGGGGTATGAGACAAATACCCACTATCACAAGATCTTGGTTTTTGAGCAAAAATAACAAAGGTTAGATTTATATTAGTGAAGATAATTAAAAAATTAAATTTAAATGATAACAGCATAGATTTTTTTATTTAATATTTTAAATAGTAGACATGAATTTTTCTTTTCAGAGCAACTGGATGAACGCAAGGTTTTTTTTTTACATAGGGATTTAAATGGGGCATCCTGCGAGGATCCAACTTGCAATTCAGTAATGATGGATCTGCAAGATTAACGTTTATACCTCCCCCACTACCCAGGCAACGCCGGGTAGCCGATTCTAGTATGTTAATAAAGGATAATAATGATGTTTTTTTGGTGAGAGATGAAATGATTTTTAATTCGGATACTTACGGATAGGCCGCCACTTCCATCATCCGGAAGTTGTTCTTCTTCGGAAAACGCTTTTTGTTTGTGAAGGATCCGAGCATCAAACATGGCTCGATTAGTTTCTGGAAAAAAAAGAAAATTGTTTGGAAAAAGACGTTGGTTGGTTGGTTGGTTGGTTGGTGGGTTTGGTTGGTTAGATTTTACGGCATGTCAACCCTTGTTGGGTTATTTTATGCTGAAAACGTTTTTGTTCTATTCATTCTTGATGGTTGATTGGTTGGTTGGATTTTATGGCATGTCAACCCTTGTTGGGTTATTTTATGCTGAAAACGTTTTTGTTCTATTCATTCTTGATAGTTGATTGGTTGGTTGGATTTTATGGCATGTCAACCCTTGTTGGGTTATTTTATGCTGAAAACGTTTTTGTTCTATTCATTCTTGATGGTTGATTGGTTGGTTGGATTTTACGGCATGTCAACCCTTGTTGGGTTATTTAATGCCAAAGACGTTTTGTTTTATTCATTCTTAATGGGTTGGTTGGTTGGATTTTACGGCATGTCAACCCTTGTTGGGTTATTTTATGCTGAATACGTTTTGTTTTATTCATTCTTGATGGGTGTTCAACATTTTATTTATTCAAACTCATTTTAATACTATATTTTTATTACTATCTTACATATGTGACACGTGTTTCACATCTTCTGATATCTTCTTCAGTCATTAATTAACCATATTTTGGCACAATATGAATATGTACATGTATAATTTCTGATATTTTATAGATTGTGTTATACACACACACACACACACACACACACACACACACACACATATATATTATATATATATATATGCCGAAGCGATATACTCTCTGACTATGCCTGCTGAGGTCCCGGTTTCGATTTCTGTCGGAGGGAAGTCGTTAGTATACATCGCTGATGAGACTTAATAAAGTCGAAACAGTCTGTACGGTGTTCTGCATAGCGAGCCATCCTTTGCCGGAATTCACTTGTCAAGATTATTTTCTATAATTATCGAATTTTATGCGATACATGCATTGTAATTGCCTTCAAGCAAAATATAAATTATATATATATATATATATATATATATATATATATATATATATATATATGAATTAAACATTTTTTGAAAAAACGAATGATGTTGTTAGTTCGCTGACAGAATCTGTTTCAACCTTTTGATAAAGCGGTCTTCTTCAAGAGCGAAATATTTATGATGGAGAGCTTGAAGAAGACCGCTTTATCACAAGGTCGAAACAGATTCTGTCAGCGAACTAACAACATCATTTGTTTTTTCAAAAAATGTTTAATTCATACTGTCGGATTCACTTCCATTTACTTTCATATATATATATATATATATATATATATATATATATATATATATATATATATATAACACTGAGGTTGCCTAGGCAAAGCAAGTATACTTAAATTTTTAAAATCCTACCAGTAAGGAGAGTTTTCTGCTGGTATTCATGAGAGTAGGGGTAATACTGAGGTTGTCATGGCAACGTTAATATACTTAAAAGCTAAATTAATAAATATCTCCGTGTCTGCACACGCACTCGTTTTCAAGGCTCTCATCATCACACAACTCTCTCTCTCTCTCTCTCTCTCTCTCTCTCTCTCTCTCTTTGAAATAAGTCTGTCTGTGTGTCTGTAATTCAAAGTATTCAGTAACCATCTATGTGCCTAGCAATTTACCTCGCTATTTGCGCAGTAAATTTAATCACCCAGCTGAATTTATCTTCATCTTACCCCCGCCACCCCCCGCCCCTGTCTACCCACGACGCCACCCTACACCCCGCATCCCCGCAACTCGCCCTCCTGAAGATCGCAATTTCAATCTTCCCTGACAGGTAAGTCATTGGAGATTAAATCTGTTGAGAGATTTCTTATTAATAAACCCTTAAAAGATTTTCATATCTAATCGCTGTCAATTCCTCATTGCAATTTCTCTCTTGAAGAATACGTTTGGGTTGAAGCGGGGGGGGGCGTGAAGGGTCGGGCGTGAAACTTGTGGTGTCGGTAATGCTTACCGAGTTCTAGGATAATATCACTAAAGGTGAAATGAATCAACAATAAAACAAGCAAACAGTAAAAACAGAAATTATTTATTACTAGCAGGACCTGTGGATATACCACAGTATGATACTTCAATTATTACAACATTTGATATGTTTACTTAAGAGCTATTGCTAAATAGTTCAATATGTAAAAAGCATAATAATCTTGACTAACAGGGCCTGTGGATATACCACAGTATGATAATTCAATTATTACATTTGATATGTTTACTTAAGAGCTATTGCCAAATACTTCAATATGTAAAAAGCATAATAATCTTGACTAACAGGGCCTGTGGATATACCACAGTATGATAATTCAATTATTACATTTGATATGTTTACTTAAGAGCTATTGCTAAATACTTCAATATGTAAAAAGTATAATAATCTTGACTAGCAGGACCTGTGGATACACCACAGTATAATAATCTAATTATTACAACATTTGATATGTTTACTTAAGAGCTATTGCTAAATAGTTCAATGTATGAAAAGTATAATAATCTTTACCAGCACGACCTGTGGATATACAACAGTATGATAATCTAATTATTATAACAGTTTATTTATTGACTTAAGAGCTATTGTAAATTGTTCAATATGTAAAACGTATAATAATCTTTACTAGCAGGACCTCTGGATATACCACAGTAGGATAATTTAATTATAACAACATTTGATATGTCCACTTAAGAGCTATTTCCAAATAGTTCAATATAGGAAAAGTATAATAATCTTGACTAGCAGGACCTGTGGATATACCACAGTATAATAACTTAATGATTACAACATTTGGTATGTTTACTTAAGAGCTATCGGTAAATAAAACCTATTTATTGAATGACCTTAGTATACTTTCATTCTTTATTTATATTCAAGGGTTTAATAGTACCACTACTGTTCTTCTACAAGGCTGACTTTGGCATTAAATAACCCAAACCAAAACGAAAATCATTTATTGGATAATCGATAATCGATACTTACGAGCAATACTCCCAATATTGTAAGCTCTTGCTTTAGGTCCAACAGGGGCATCTGTCCACCCTTGAAAAAACTGTTTAAACAAAGGTGTCTCGCCCTGGTCAGCCAAACGGGTTACAGGTGTCCATTCCGGGTAGCCACTTTGTTTTATGAATTCCTAAAAGAATTTTAAAAAAGAAACAATTTCAAGGTTATATAAAGTAAAAAAGTAAAATCGTCGGGGTGGCCTAAAGTCAGTATCAGCCAATCAGCAAAGGAGTCTATCCGCTTTTCACTAGCATTAGACCAAGGAGATTTTGTGTCAAGTATTCAGCTCTGTTACAGGTTGAATTTTATTTACCGCGTACCCCACATGTACGGGTCAGGCACAAATTCCCTATTAACGTGGGACCACCCACGGCCGAAGCTCGTGGAGTGGCAGTTGAAAAATTGCGTCGATCCCGTCGGCATTCCCCTCAAGGGGGCGCCTCAGGCACTGGGCAATAAACCCAGCCCTGCCCCTTTAAATCGAGGGGGCAGGTGTTGCCTGGGGGGATGGCCCCCTGGGATCGACGCTATTATTACAACAAACCCGGTCCAGCGGCCGAAGCTCGCCGGACCCCCAGTCGAAACCGGGAACCAGAGTTGAATGTATAACTAACTCTAGAGTGTTGGTAGGTGGTTTATATAGTTTTGGGTTATTCCATTATGAACTCTGGCAAGTTCACTTCCTGGGTTTTGATTGGCTGATGGTTTTTCAGGGTGAGTATTTTGTTTAACCAAATGAAGTTTAGTAAATAACATCAATTGTCTGCTAGCTCAGTAAGAGCCACGTATCTTTGAGAATCTGTGTTACGCCTCAAAGATTGTCTGCTAGCTCAGTAACAGCCACGTATTTTTGAGAATCTGTGTTACGTATCAAAGATTGTCTGCTAGCTCAGTAACAGCCACGTATCTTTGAGAATCTGTGTTACGCCTCAAAGTTTAATTACGTCAGAATAAACAAAGCTGCTAAGTAAATAGCAATAAAAAAGAAAGAAGTTAAGCAATGATATGCCTGTTTAGTATTTAGATGGGTGACCGCCTAGGACCAACAGCTCCTGAAAACAACTTAGGTTGTGTCAGACTAAGTAAAGCTTAATAAATCAGAAATACGATACTATGTGTTGTGACGCCTCGTTTTGGATTATAATGGATAGCAAGCTATTTTCGCAGTTCAATTTAGAAGTGAGTTAGATTCTCACTGGGTGCCTTACCATTGCTTTCGACCATCCAGTTTTGCGTTCATTGTCGGTACATTTCTTGCCAATCCAGACGTAGATTCCACTCGGTCCCGTGTCTAAGATGAAACAATCCTGCAAGAAAATCAAAGATAATTGGTCAGAAAAATCAGAATTTATGAGCTTTCATTTTTCGTTTTAGATATATCAAATTTTAAGAATTTGTTTTCATGACTACATTTGGATATGAATTCTGATCATTAGTAGTTTGTTTTGCTTTTAAGAAAGTTATGGTCATTTTTTTTCAGCAAAGCTTGCAGTATCTTGCTAAATTGTTGTAAGGTGCAATTATTTTTCTTATTTTCCAAGTTGTGTTTTTACGAGTTTTGATTTAAATTTTTCAGTTCCCAAATGTGTTTATGGTTGGGGTTAGTGTTACGGTTATGGTTAGACTTAAATTTTGATATAGAAGAAGAAGAAGAAGAAGAAGAAGAAGAAGAAGAAGAAGAAGAAGAAGAAGAAGACGGAAAGTAAGTATACGAAAAAGCGAGAAACAGAGAGAGAGAGACAGACAGAGAGACAGACAGAGATCTTTAGACATATAGATAGAGACAGATAGACAGAAGCAGGGAGAGAGAGGGGGAGTGGGGAGAGAAACAGACACGGTTTCTTTTATTTTCTATAGATAGATAGATAGATAAATAGATAGAGATAGACAGACAGAGGCACAGAGAGGGGGGAGATAGAGTGACAGACAGTCAGATAGACAGAGAGAGAGAGAGAGAGTATACTACAATTCCGGGTTTGGCTGGACCTAGAAGTAATGATGAAGGGTTACTAAATGAGAGAGAGAGAGAGAGAGAGAGAGAGAGAGAGAGAGGAGAGAGAGAGAGAGAGAGAGCAAGTCGGACAGACAGACACAGACGGAAAGAAAGACAGATTAGCTTTTCTAACTCCCACATTGCAATCAAACACGTTAACCATTACGCTACGGGGATTCTCGAAAAAAAAAACGACAGAAACAGACACACAGACAGACAAGCTTTTCTAACTCCCACCTTGCTTTACGGGTGACCTTAAATTCCAAGTGCAAATTATCAATGAAAATCGTTCAGGTGTATTGTCATGTTTACAATTGTATTCACAAAGGACATACACACAATGGCGACGACGAACCCTTTCTTTCCAAGTGACTAGAATAGGCTGGGCAGATAACCAAACGCTCCCATTATTGTTGCACTTCAAATTGCAACCCCCCCACACACACACACACACACCGAACCTTTGTAATTTAATACAACACCCTGTCTATTCGGTGATGTATACGGGCAATCTTAGTTGAGCTTACGGTTAAGTCATGTTGAAAACACCAGTTCACTGAAGTTAAGCAGCGATGAGCCTGGTCAACACTTAGGGGAGGTACTGTAAGAACCCTGAATATCAAATTACTCGACCCGAAAAGAGTTGATATACCGTAAAAAAAAAAACAACCATTATTGGTAATTTTCACCTTTAGTTGTTAAAATCCCTAGCAAATAAGGTAATTAGAGTAACCTCCCTTGACTTTCACTTTGAAACAAGCCGGTAGTTTATCATATGAGTGCTAGAAGGCGGTGGCTCAGGGTCTTAATGCCGCGGGTATGAAGTTAAACTCTATCTGATGGTGAAATTCCAATTCTGAAGCTCTGGAGAATATGGAGTACCCCTTCACCACCATTACTTCGGTTTCATAGTGGAGTGTTTGTTTTTTGTTTGTTTTTTTTTTTGGGGGGGGGGCTTTTTTGTTTGCGAATAGTATGATGTATCTGGGATATTTTAAGATTTTGAGAGAGTTTTCAATGCGTGTATTAGAAAGAAAACATATTTATTTGACAGGAAAACTATTGTTCATGTCTATTAGTTAAAATATATATAAGATTTCAAAGATCTGTTTACATTTTTAGCCGGTAGCTATTTTTGAAAGTCTCCGTGCGAAATAAACAAATCTTAGAAACTTTTTCGAAAACAATACAACTGCATGCTTTAACACAAAAATATCATAAAATGTATTCTTAATAACAATTAAGTTCATTTCAGATAAATTTATGCTAGGAATTTAGCCAACTGACTTTCACTTTGAAAGTGTCCGTGCGAAAATACACAAATCTTAGAATCGTTTCGAAAACAATACAACTGCATGCTTTAACACAAAAATATCATAAAATGTGTTCTTAATAACAATTAAGTTCATTTCAGATAATTTATGCTAGGAATTTAGCCAACTGACTTTCACTTTGAAAGTGTCCGTGCGAAATACACAAATCTTAGAATCGTTTCGAAAACAATACAACTGTATGCTTTGACACAAAACTATCATAAAATGTGTTCTTAATAACAATTAAGTTCATTTCAGATAATGCGCACGCACAATTTTATGCTAGGAATTTTAACAACTAAAGGTGAAAATTACCCCATTATTTTTTGGTTGTTATAGTCTCAAGATTTCGTTGGTTCTTTCCTTTATCCCTTATTCAGGTGCCTGTCATAGTCGGTAATTTGGGAATTTAGAACCAAATCCTTAATTCAAAGATTCGAAAGGCAGTAGTTAATAATTAAGACTCGAGGTTTTGAAAACTTTGGTCTGGGGATGATGGGGGAACCGCGTCTGCAACAGCATCAGCAGTCCACAGACAGTGCAATGATGTCTTGAAAAAAAATGATATTATCCAATTAGCTTTTCTAACTCCTACTTTGCAGTCCAATACGTTAACCATTACGCTACAGAGACTCTCGAAAAAACGACAGAAACAGACAGACAAAGAGAGAGAGAGAGAGAGAGAGAGAGAGAGAGAGAGAGAGAGAGAGAGGGAGGGAGATAGAGTGGCAGGCAGATAGGCAGAGACAGAGACAGATACAGCGTAAATTCCTATTTCTAGTTACTCGTTACACACCTTATGAAAATTCAGGTTTTAATTTCCATACTATTTTTTCATATATATATATAATATATATATAATATTATATATATAAATATATATATATATAATATATGTTGGGGGGGGGGAATAAAAGGCCTTCAATACCATGGGTATCATGATTATGGACCATTTACCCTCGTGGGTATCTGGCTCCGACCCGAGCCTTTCGTCAGACCACGTTTTTTATTTTTAACGACTGGCAAATGGCAAAAGTTAGTTTACATTTATACATTTTCTCCCCGCCTCAGGGGGCGTATTGTGTATTTTGTTTCTTTCAAGCGTCTTTTTGAAATGGTGGATTTTGTTCTTTTTTTTTTGTTCTTCGACTTCTTCCTAGAGTGGCGGTGTTTATGCCTGTCGGTTAATGTCTAGTGTTAATTTCTTTATCAAAATTCCTTATTTTAAATTTGGCTCTGTTTATAAAATTAAATTGAGCTCTCACACGAAACCAAAACTCTACAACAAAACTACTGTTAGGAGAAGATAGGACCATCAGCCTAGAATCATTTTGTACGCAAAGAACTTTGGTACCCCAACAAAGAATATATATTATATATAATTATATTATATATAAATAATATATAATGGATTTTAACATATACAATTCCAAATCACTGAGTATCTTAGTTGGTCATAATATAGGTAAGATTTCCGTACTTATTTAATGTATAAGACGAACTGTTTTTTCAGCCCTAAAATGTTAGAGGGTGCGTAATTATACAACCGAGAACTATATATTAATTTTTTTTCTCTTGCCTATCATACTATACCTGAGACGACAATGACCGAAAGTAAGTTATAATCTATTGTCCTAAACTAACTAATACCGACATATAGGTATTCGACGAGACTTAACTACAGAGAAATGGCACTGGAAATGTGAATTTATAATTTGCTTCTTCTCTTTTTTGGAATTATTTTCACCGAAGTTTGTTTACATCTTTCGGTGTGAACATGTTCTTTTGTTAATTTATTTTGTTTCGAAAACAGCGAGGGCCAGTATCGAACTAGGAACCTAGTGGTTTCTAGCCGAATGTTCCGACTGAGCTAAACTATATAAATTCTACTAAAAGTTAAATAGGGTAGGGTTAGTTATAATGTAAAATAAAGGTCGTAAAAGTCGTCGGGGTGGCCTAAAGTCGGTATCAGCCATCAGCGAGGGAGTCTGTCCCCTTTTCAAGCGAGCCTAGACCAAAGAGATTGTTTTTGCGTCTGAGGTGGTGCGCCAACTACCATCAGCTCCTTACTTAAGCCGCACAGATCCCTGTGCTATCTCATACGCTGAGTTGGCGAGGGCGCAGTATCGAACTAGGAACCTAGTGGTTTCATTGCCGAATGTTTATCCGACTGAGCAAACCTGGCCCTTAACTATATAAATCTTTACTAAAAGTGAATAGGGTTGGGATTACGTTTTATAGTTTTTAAAACCCTCTAAAAAATCGTCTGTTAACAAACAACCCGGATAATGAACAGTGTAAATGAAAACTGTCTCTGATCGAAATCAAAAAGGGGTGCCTAATAGGTCATTGGTCTCGAAATCCAATACTGTGGATTGTTCACGTAATACATGTTGCTGTTT